>JAABOM020061533.1:0-45287 GCA_011800125.2 Solanum clarkiae
CTTCTACAGATGCATGGTTTCATTTGAGTTGTTACTTTATATATAGTATATCCTACCTTACATACTCAGTACATTATCTTGAACTGACATCCCTTGCAGGGGACCTGCATTTCATGTTACAGGTACAGGTGCTAGTAGATCTCTCCAGTAGGAGTACAGGATATTCAGCTGCTGTCCAAGCTCCAGGTTGCTTCGGGGCATTGTATATGTCTAGAGCTTACATGTTTTATTGCACAGTTCGTTAAGGTGGGGCCTGTCCCGACCCTTATCAGATGTTTTTCTTTATTTAGAGGCTTTGTACACTATGTAAATTAAAGTGCGGTCATGTCTAGTACTTTAAATACCGTGGCCCAAACGGCCTAGTCATATGCATTTCCTTTTGGCTAGTTATCACTGTTTATCTTCTTAAAGGCATGTCAAAGATAGAAATGTCTTATAATACGTATAGAAAGAACATAGATACAAGTTGGTTCTCCCAAGCCTTATTGGCAACGGGTGCCAGTCCGCCCTAACGGGACTTGGGGCGTGACAATAATATAGAAACAACAACCAACTCAATATAGAAATCAATCAACATATCAAATGTCTATCTAAAGCAAGAATAATGAGTACACAAATGAATTAACCCCTCAACCTCATTAATCAAATCACACTCATCTCAGATGGACTCATTTCAACTCATCTCATCTCATCTCATCTCGACTCAGAGTACTCAACTTGGGAACTTTCTGGGATTTTCTCTTATCCGAAAATAATGAATTTTGAGCCAGTGATTGTACAAGAAGCACATTGATATTGCCACATCCATTCCGCACTTTTCAGGTAGAGAACGAATCAAAACCAATATAGATTTGGACAATCAATTGATCAAGTCCAATTGGTTCAGGACAATAAGGTAAGGACCTGTCCAACTCTGACTGACTTAATCCACAAAATGAAAACTTGTCTGACTCTAACGAACTTGGCCGTTGAGTAAGAACTTATCCGTCTAATGGACTTGGACCTTAAGATAAGCACTTGTCTGACTCCAATGGACATAGCCCACTCCTATGCTTGGTAACGTAGTTTGACGAGTGTGATTTGGATTAGCACTTACTCTTTTGGTGCTTGATACTCCTCCCACGACTCAATGCTCATAAAACAATCCATCCAGTCAAACTATCTCAATAAAATCATCTCAATCAACCTTGTGGAGGTACTATTTCTCAATCAGACTCATAGAGACTCTAATCATCTCATCAATCAACATCTCAATCGATAGCTCAAGGTGTAGAACAATCATTAGGGAGCAATCAAATAGACAAATCATTAGAGTTTAGTTGGGAAGATTCATAAACCACCAAGTACTATCAATCCATCACCATTCTCACATTCTCCATAACAGTTTACAATCGACATTCTCAATCAAGTCTCTAGACTCAATCCCTATATTTATTCATGCATGCTTTTAAAAGTTAACATCTAGGATTTATGCAATATCTCATAAAGTATATTAAATTCAAGAAAACAAGTTTATGATGATCATCAACATATGAAAATACATGTAAGTAATATAATTTTTAAAAAAATCTTTAAGAAATCATTCAAGAATCATGTATTTAGACTAATTAGACTCTCAACTCTTCTATGACCATCTAGGGAGAACATGAGAGAACAATCTCATGCTTTTAGTTTAGCCTTACATACCTGGGATAAAGCTCTTCCAATCAACCATCAAGAATTCTCCTTGAAATCTTTAATCTCACGTTCTTCTTTCTTTTCTCTCAAGCCCTGACTTTCAAGTGTTGTGAAAAAAGACTTAGTATGGGTTTAAGACCCTATTTACTCATTGAAATGACCTAAATTGATCGTGTTTTGAGTTCAGAAGGGGTTGAAAATTGACTAGAATGCCCCTCAAATAAAAAAAATTCAACTTAGAGATGCCAGTCCGCGATCTGGATTATGCACGCACTAGTGTAATTTTTTATTGAAAACTCAAAACATGTTGAAAAATATTTTCTTATGAAAATACACATACATTGCGTTCATCAAATGTGTTTTATGTGTAGTTTTTTGTAAATCGCTTTTCGATCAATTTTTTCAATTCTCGTCGAAAGTATTGAAAAAACATATAAGTGTAGGTCCGCATCCCTAGCACGTCGTATCTTGGGCATGCACCGAAACTGTTTCAGAATTATTATGAAAAATTATCTTTTTACTCAGTCACTCTAAAATCCGACCAAACCATTTTTCCACTCAATATTTCATGTTGATCGCAAATCTAATCTCGAATTTTCTATCCAAACTTAAAAAAAGACGCGTTATGTGCATGATTCCATTCTAGTGGTATTTTAGTAATTTTACTGGGTGTTACATTCTTCTTCATAGATATACAACTTTGTAGCATAAATATTTTTTTGTTGTTTGCATTTGCTCTTGTGAATTAGTGTATGTACATTGGTAGTCAAAAGTGATTAACTTGTACCTTTCCTCTAATTTTGTGAAATCCAAGTCTGGGTACTTACATTTTGTCTATCTATTGTAGTTTTCTTGCACTTGTAGGTAGGTCTTCAAATAGTGGATAGTGGATTGCACCTACAAAAAATAACAAATAATTAACTAAAAAAATCTCTAACCTAGTTGCCTTCTCTTATAGCGTACTCTATTTTTATATTTCCCTTCTTCCTTCACTTTTGTATCTTCCTAACCTCCACACAGAGGCTCCAAAGTGTTTGCCACTTATCATGTATAATCTTTTTTATTATTAAAGAATAAATTTCAATGACAAGAGATAGAAATTGATTTCTCACTCAAAATTCCATGCCCCTCTCAATTGCCCTGGCTTTTGCATATAGGTCAGTGTTTCGCATAACACTTGTAGCTATAATATCATCAGCTAGTGTTTTATTCTTTCAAATTCTCCGGAGACAAATTAAAATCATGAGAGGTAAACATTTCGTCCAAACCTTGGTGAAATTCCATGGTTTTCATTCTCTACCTCTTACTAATTCACAAGCATTCTTGATTGGATTCAGACAACTATTAGTGAGTAACCATAATAGTTTGTCATATTCAATAGAACTTCATTCATTCATAGGTATGCAAATAATAATATGATTAACAATAATTTCTAGTAATTTGCTCTCAAGAACACTGCATTCTAATATCCTCCAATTATTTCTTCATCCCCCCTAAATAGATAAGTCCCTGTAAGAATTAGTACAGACTCTTTTGGCCTGTTATAACAACCCAGCCCTCTGTGCCCTGTAGGCACCTATCGTAGTATCTATGTAGATGAAATCTTAAATTCCGATCAATTGAATCATTTAAAACTTAAAGAATAGAAAACAATATTGAAAAGATATTTGGATTTACCAAGGAAGAAGTTAAAACTCCAATTTGATATTCTTGAAAAAATATCTAACACCCCAGGGATTTTAGTCTAAATAGGTACAAGAGTTTCTAAGAATACAATACAAAATAACTAGTGACATGGCTCCTACCATCAAAGTACATACTATATATATACAACAATAATATTAAGTGCATTTAGCATCTACAACACCAATAAGATATGAATAATATGCAGGGGGTGGGAAGGATTGGAAATGGAAATTAAGAAAATCAATAACACCACAAATTAAGTCACTAAATAAACCAAGTTTAGGATGCATAAAAACATGTTCACAACAATTGTCTCTATTTGACTGTCACTTTAGGAACACTACTTAAAATGAAGGAAAAAGATTGAAAGCCAACAATAGACTATCTCAATTTACTCCACTATCCATGAACTTTCCAGTTGTCCATGCATATTTATAGCTTCGTAATGTCACTGAACAATTGTCGAAAAAGCATTTATTATTGATTGAGTTTACAAGCTATTGTTAAGACCTCATTACTCTTTTATCCTCAGGCTATAATGAACCTGCAGCAGCAGGGGAACTAGACTGTGGCCTTCGACCTACATTAAAGGTGAATCCTATAAAATATCCAGGACCAATTTGAGAGGGCATGGAGGGTGGAACTTCGGAATTGGCAGATAGATGATAGAGAGGAAATGGTTGTGAAGAAAAACTTTTGTAGGTTGTGGTGTCTGAAGACCTGACTGAGCAGAACTGTAATAACTAACCAAGTAGAAACAAAAGATCCCACTAGAAAGACCAACAATTTAACATGAAAACAACCATTGAACCCCAAGTAGAACCATATCACGACTGTCACACGATGAAGGTACGGTGTCATACGTGGGTGTAAGGCACTAGTATCTATTTATGTATGCCAACTAGGACTCCATAGGTCAATAAGGTAAACCCACCACAATCGAGGGGTATATAGGTGTAAGGATACAAGGATCAGTAAGTGATAGAAAACCCTCAACCACCCAACTGAATATGAATGAGTACCCAACTCTAATAGCTAGTGAGAACACAAAACCTAAATCAAAACAATGAATGCGACTCAGTAAATACCTTAGTATCAAACAAAGGGTTGATCTAGACCAAACACAATGTTTTGGAGCTAACCGTGCAATCAAATTCTAATTTGGGGCAAGATTCTTGAGGGTGTTGATTAAGTCAATTATTAATTAGTTTCGGTGGCTAAATTTGCAAACCATGATATAACTACACCAGAGATGCTCCTAGCCTAATTCGACCACTTCGGGCCTAATGGAACCAATTCATAGTTGACTTAGTCAACAGCCTTGGAAAGCATTTCTCATATAAGAATTTTGATAGCGTGGTAAGCTCCAAAATGTCTAGTTTAGTCTAGAATGACACTTTTTTTAATACCATAGTACTTGTTGAGCCATAGTCGTGGTTTTGATTTGGTTTCTGTGTTCTCTCTATCCATCAGAGTTGGGTTACTAATTCAGATTTAGTTGAGTGGTTGAGAGTTTGCTATCAATTATTGATCCTTATATCCCTACACCTACACACCCCATGATTGTGTGTGGTTTACCTTCTGGGCTTATGGGGTCTAGTTTGTGTACGGGGAAAGACACTAGAGCCTTACACCCATGTACAACACTTTTCCTTCATCGTGTCAGTTGTGATATGGTTCTACTAGGGTTTTTCGATGGTTGGTTTCGTGGTACATTATTGGTCCTTATCAATGGTCTTTTTTGTTTCTAGTTCGTTGGTTCTTCTAGTTCTGATCAGTCGAGTCCTCAGATGCCACAACCAGTAATACTTTTTCTTCACAACTATTTTCTCTCTATGATCTACATGTTGGTTCCAAAGTGCCACCCCCTATGGCTTCTCAAATTGGTCCTAGTTATTTGACAGTATTCACCTTTAATCTAGTTCAAAGGCCACATTCAAGTTCCCATACTATGACAAGTTCTTTGCAGCCTATCTATAAAAGAGTAAGGAGGTTTTAATACTAGCTTGTAAACACAATCAATAGTAAATGCTTCTTCAATAGTTGTTTAGCAACATTACGTAGCTATAAATATGCATGGACAACTGTCAGGTTCATGGATGGTGGAGTAAGTTGAGACAATCTGTTGTTTATTTTCATTCATTTTCCTTCATTTGAAGTAGTGTTCCTAAAGTAAGAGTCAAGCAGAGACAATTACTGTGAATGTGCTTTACTACATCCTACACTTGGTTCGTTAATGACTTAATTAGTTGTGTAATTGATTTTCTTAATTTCCTTTTCTGGTCCTCCTTTCCCCTACATATTATTCATATATTATTGGTATTGCAGATGCTGAATATTCTTAATATTATTGTCACGACCCAAGCCTAGGGCTTAGACGTGACACAGCGAGTGGGAACCCGAAGGGACCCAAACAAGTCTCTTAGCATATCAATCACACATCCTTGGTCGTGGAAGCAAAGTAAACAATAACAAGAGATAATATAAAAGGGAAGCAGGACTAAGGGAAGTCTTTGATAATCATAAAAACAAAAAGAGCCAAGCTTATAGCATAAATACATCATAATATTCCAACAACATCTCTAAACATAAAATGAAGCGGGGACTAAGACACTCTCCAGGATCACTCTCATAATGACAAATGTTCAACATCAAGAAATCTTAGAAATAGCAAGAGAAAGTAGATAGTGTCCTCGAACATGAGAATTCACCAAGCTTATCTTTAAATAATCTCACTAGCCATGTGGAGGATGATCAAGAGGAGCTTCGGTCCCATTTACATAGTGATATCATGTAGGGATAAATTATGCATTAGTATGTTTGAATGTACTAAGTATATAGAATGCAATGCAACAAGACATAAGTCAATATAGCTAAAATGCATAGTAATAGACAATATATAAACATAATACCAATATGGAATGAATGATCAATGCTTGAAGTAAAACATTCTTGAAAATCATTCAACTTACATAGAACATAATACATATGTGGGAAGAGACCTCAATTGACAAAGAATAAGTCCAAGCGAGCTACAACTTGGAATCCCGATGATTATCCTTCATGCGTAAAGAGGTGGTCTACTTATCAAGGTAAACCATAATTCACCTTATGGAAGCCCATGCCATTTCGGAGAAGTAACCCCCCCTATGGGAACCTGTCCCATTTCAGGGTGGATTTTATGATAAAGTGCTATGAATGGATCCACTAGTATAGCAAGGGTATAAAATAATCCTATGTTGGCACATAGTTTGAGGAAAGGAGTATGGGCCCTTGAAGATAGTCCACGCTGACATTCAATCTGTAACACCTCATAAATTTATCGAAACGCCCCTAGAATGTAATCAAGCGCATAACATGTCTTCAGAAGCTCCGATGAGAAATCCGAGATTAGATTTGCGATCAGCATAGAAAATCTAGTGGGAAAATGGTCTCAACCCAATTTAAAAGCAACCGGAGTAAAAAATAATTTTTAGTAATTAGTTATGAAACAGTGTTTGTCTGCACCCCTGGTGTGACGTGGAGGGGGCGCGGAGACACACTTAACTTTTTTTTAATTTTCTACAAGAATTGAAATTTCACAATAATTTGCAAAATACACTAGTCCACACCTCTGGTGCGTCGCGGACTAGTGTACAAATTTTTAAAACTTTTCTTTTAATTCGGGAAGGGCTTTTTGGTCATTATCCACCTTATCCTAAGTCTTAAAATATTTTTTTAAAGTCGTTTTATATTGATTAAGGATTTCAAAAACCTATTATTTCCTTAAGTTCTTATGCAAGAAAATTTTGAGAGAAGAGACAGGCAAGATTGGGGGATTAAAATTTGAGTCCAGTTCTTGAAGAAGATTATTACAATCTTCGTCCAGGTATGTAAGGATAAACTAAAAGTATGGAATTGCTCTCCCATGTGTCCCGTATATGGTCTTAGATGAGAGTTGAAGGTTCTTGAGTCTACAAGTATGATTTCTTGATTATTTTCTTGGTAAGTTACAATGTTTACATGTATTTTCATATATTGATAATCATCATAAACTTTTTTCTTGAACTAAATGTTTTATATGAATTATTACATAAATCCTAATTGTTATTTTCCTGAAGAGTGCATAAATGAAGATAGGGATTGGGTCTAGAGCCTTGAGTGAGAATTTTGATTGTGATTGTGATTGTGAGGCGAGAATGATGATGAGTTAACAAAACTTGATAGTCCCTTGAGTCTCCACAACTGAACTCTAATGATTTGTCTATTTGATTGTTCCCTAATGATTATTCTAAACCTTGAGCTATTGATTGAGATATGGATTAATGAGATGATTAGAGTCTCTATGAGACTGATTGAGAGATTGTGCCTCCATGAGACTGATTGAGATGATTAGATTGAGATAGTTTTGTTGGAGGGATTGTTTTATGAGCATTGAGTCATAGGAGGAGTATCGAGCACCAAAAAAGTAAAAGTTAAATGATACGCAAAAATTTACACTCCAAAAGGAATAGTAAAACAGTCGCTAATCAAATATAGAACTTAACCACAGTTAAGGTTGATTCCACAGGGAATGCGTGAAAATATATCTATTAGCACCATTTTCAGATGTAATATCTATTCCCTAAACAAAAATACATAAAGTAAATAGGGGGTTTTGGTTTTTCGAACTAAGTTACTAAAATAAAGCAGTAAATGAGTGCAAGGACTATTAGATTTCAGACAATCTATACGAAGCTAGGATTGTGTTCCCCATGACATCTAATGCGATAGCCGAATCTAGTGGTAAACTCATTCACGATTACGTATATAAGATTTAACAAGTTATGTAACATCTGATTCACCTCCTGGTCCTTCTTAGATGCATATCATTCATCACCTTTCGGTCTTATAATGTACACGTACTAACCCTTTTTGTCAATCCCGGAATACTCTCACCTTTCGATCTCAAGTACTTAGACTAGGTTAAAAACTTCGAATTTCCGTCGTAGAACTCTTTTCCTAATCAAAACATCCCTTTCGGGCATGTAATGAATGAAGGCTTACCCTAATGCATCGACTCATCAAGGAATAAATTATAACAAAGATTACTACGATACATACGCTAATCAATCCTAAGATTTACCCCATATTCACCTATCTTGGTGATTTGTCATGGTTTCCACAACCCTAGTCGTGGGTTTTAGCATATTTAAGAGAGACAACCCACACTGATACAAAGATTCATAATAAATGACTTACTATTGAAGAATCAATGAATCCATGAGTTACAATTTTGAACTAGACAAGCAAAATCCCAAAATCTTGTAAAATCTCCATGAAAATAATGTTTTTAGTGTTTTCTCTCTCTAGTCGTCCAAGACTACCCAAAAATGAAATAAAATAACTATCTATATTCAAAGAAAACCTAATCCAAATTAAGATAGGAAAAATTCGTCAGCATGGACACGGGACACCACACGGCCCGTGGACGGTAGACGGACCGTCAAATGGTCCGTGTGGATGTACTTCACTTCAACATCAATTACTTCTCCACGTGCCAGTAGACGGGCTGTATGAGCTTAGACGGCCTATGAAACGGAACATTTGCCATGCCTTAACCATTTCCTTGTTCAAGCTTTTCACACACCTCTATGTCACGGACAGTAGTTGATCACACGGTCCATGCCATGATCCGTCTGGCCTCACTTAACGCATTTTGCCTGCTTTTCGATGGTGATGCCGTCATATCACTTTGACGGGACATTGTACGGCCAGTTTCACATTTGACAGACCATTTAGTGTGCTATGATGCTTGTCTTAAACTTTTTCCACTACCGTCACAGCCACGCCACCCCAAATTTGCCAAGTGTGAGGCCACGATGGACCTCATGACTCATGGGCAGTCACACGAGCTGTGTGTGTCCACATGGACCTTCACTTGGTTTTATTTCTTCTCTAGTTGCCTGGGCCACTTTTGAATACCCACATTTTGGCCTCTTTACGTTCATTTTACCCTATTCGTCCCTTTATGCATGTGTTAGTAATTTTTCCTGAAAACAACAAAAACAAACATCAAAATAACAAATTTGCTTGAGAACTCGCAAAATCCTTTATTTCAAGCGTTATAAGAGTCGTAGTTCTAAGACTCATCAATACTCTCAACTTAGAATGATTGCTTGTCCTGAAGCAATAACGACTCAACCACTCAACGCATAAACACAAGTGTTCACTCAGATTATAGATCGCCCCAGAATTTTCAATACATAAGTCCCGCTAATAAGTTTACGAATGTGCTCATACCCCATACGGACCCACATGCATGATCCGTGTGGACTAACTGTGTCGCTCCACTTGGCGATAGATTTTGCGCGTGTAGCACGGGTGCCTAGATGGCTCGTTTGTCGTGTAATGGGCTGTGTAAATAATCTGTGAGGAAACACTTTACATTTTTGGTGCGCTTGCATGTTACATGCTCTACGCGGTCTTCAGACGGTGTCTCTCATGAGCCGTTATATACGACATAGCCTGTGTATGTGGTCCGTGTGCCCACACTTAGCAAACTTTTGGCTCAATGTAGTTGGGGCATTTCAGCCTCAAGACATGTCTTCCGCCATCGATGCACTCACGAACTCCAAAATAACACCTATACTCACCTGGACACACAACTCAAAAATAAGAAAATGCATGACATATAAACTAAAGTTTTTTTTTACTATTAAAATATATGGGCTGCCTCCCATGGAGCGCTTGATTTAATGTCACGGCACGATGCATTGCCTTGACTACTCAGACTTTGTCAAGAAGAACAACCTCAATCATTGAGGCCTCCTCTGCTGCATCAAAGTACTAATTTACTCTCTGCCCATTTACCTTGAACCGATCCTTCTTTTCTGCTTCTAGCTCAATTGCACCATGGGGAAACACCTGGTTAATTGTGTATGGGCCAGACCACCTTGACTTGAGCTTACATGGGAAGAGTCTCAACCTGGAGTTGTACAGTAAGACCTTACTACAAGAAAAAAGATTTTTAACGATCATTTCTTAACTAAGAGAAATGAATCCGATCGTTATAAATACACTTACAGCGACCAATTTTTTTTTATCGTCATAAATATACTTACAGCGATCAAATTTTTTTCAAATGTTATAAATATACTTATAGCGATCAAATTTTTTTCGGTCGTTGTAAATATACTTGTGACTAAAGTTTTTTTCGGTCGTTATAAATATACTTATAATGACCAATTTTTGTTTGGTTGTTAAAGACAAATTTTAATCCGACATTAATGAGGGGCTAAATTTGATCATTAAAAACATAACATTCCGTCATTAAAACATATTAGTTAGTGTAAAAATATATTTTAATTAATATGAGTGCAAAGATATCAGACTAAATGATATTATAAGTATCACAAGTGACGTTTTATTAATCATTCCATCATTATAAGAATCCTCCATCTTTTATAATTTTGGTTATTTCATAATAAAAGAAGTTTAATAAAAGGAAAAAAATATTCATGTATTATTTTCTAATAACTCTATCCATATATAAAATTTTAAAATATTGTAAAAGTATTTAGTTACAATCTTTTTGGCACAATTATTTTTAACTCAGATATTTTCTTGATATAGTTTCTAGATATATTGAGAGATAATTTATTCATCTTTACTTAACTTTTTCAAATATGCAAAATGAAGTAGGTAAAAAAAATTATAATGAAACAAAAATTAAAAATAGAAGTAATTATATTAAATAATAATTATGAGCTTATGAGATTAACTTAAGGTAGAAAAGTTATATAAATTTGGTAGTAAGTAATTTTCTCAAGAGGATAGATGTTTCTCCACTTGCAAATTACCTCGATCAATAGACTTAAAAATCAGTATTCAGTAATAATATTTTTCTAATAAAAATTTATATTGTGCCGACTTTTTTCTTATTATTGGTTGTCAAACTAACAGGTGTATACAAAGAAAAATCATTCGTTTGAGTTAGAAAAGTATAAAGTGAAATTTTAGAAATAGATAATTCAAAACATTTACATGACATATAATCAATTGCTAAACTAATTAAAAGATCGTGATTTTTTTATTATTTAAAATTTAAGATGATGTATTTGATTTGTATCTCATAATATTTTAATAATATTGAATTATTTATATTAGGTGAATACTATTAGTATAAAAAGTAAAACTAAAAGAAGTTGGAGGGTTTTATCCATGAATCAATGTACAAAAAGTCAATAACTTAAAGGTGCAAAATACAAAACAACCAACTTTATGTCTAGAACTAGAAATCACAAATTTATTTTTATTTGATTGTGAGAATAGAAATAAGGTTTATATTTCATTGTAGTTAATCTTTGATTTTGCATTAAAAAAAAGAAGATAATAGCTATAAGGAATATTATTAATAACCTTACATGAAGTTTTTATACCTGTCTTGACAGATCATGTAGTGTATGTGAAGAACTCATCTTCTGAGAAAGTGTAAATAAGTATAAGCAATGAAAAATTTTTGAAGCACAGGAATAATGCATTTCATATTTCAAAAAAGATATTCTAGTTTTTTTTTTTACTAAAAGTTCAAAATATAATATCATACAATTTGTATGTCTGTATTTTTGTAACATTACACAATATCATTCTTTATAGTTACTATGAAATTTAATATGAATATAATCAATTTGTATGTTTTCATATGTGCACGTATTTGTATGTGTGTCTGTATATATGCACTTTTGTTGATCTAATTTGTGGTTATAATTAAAGTTTTAATAACTAGAACTCAAGGGAGCCTTGGAGTAATTGGTAAAGTTATTGTTAACATCATTTGGCAGAAATGCAAGATAATACCACATGCAATAGATCCTTGTGGTCGGGTCCTTCCCCTGAAGTGCACGTGGCTTGCCTATATTTTTTTCAATAACTAGAATATCAATTAGTGAAGAAAAAATTTGGTTGCTGAAAAGAGGTATAACGACCAGATTTGATCTGGTCGCAAAACTTTTAATGATGGAGCTTTTAACGACTAGTGATGACCAGATTTTTACCGGTCATTATTGACTAATAACGACCGGATTTAGAGTTTTAGCGATGAAATTTTCCCTTGTTAAAGACCTATTTTCTTGTAGTTCCTTGTCACCAACACCAAAGCTCCGTTAGGCAATATGCTTGTCATGCTGGACCTTTATCCTCTGTTTGTACAGTGCTTCACTCTCATATACATGGAGACGAAACTCATCCAACTCATTGAGCTATTCAAGTCTCAAGTCAGCAGCCTCCTCCCAATTCATATTGAGCTTCTTCAAAGCCCAGAGTGCCTTGTGATCTAACTTCACGGGTAGATGACATGCTTTACCAAACACCAACTGGTATGGGGACATACTAATAGGTGTCTTGTAAGCTGTGTTGTAAGCCCAAAGTGCATCATCTAGCTTCCTCGCCCAATTAGTCTGGGTAGAATTCACAGACTTGGTCAGCATTTCCTTGATCTCTCTGTTTGACACTTCAACCTGTCCACTAATTTGCGAGTGATAGGGTGCGGCAACCTTGTGTTGTCGGACTCCATATTTTGCAAGCACAGCATAGAAAATCTTGTTACAGAAGTGAGAACCCGCATCACTGCTGATAGTTTTGGGTGTCCCAAATCTGAAAAAGATGTTCCGCCTCAGAAATTGGAACACTCTTGCCCTTATTGTTTGATAATGCCACTGCCTCCACCCATTTGGAGACATAGTCCACTGCCACCAGGATGTATTTCATTCCATATGAACTCATAAATGGGCCCATCAAGTCAATGCCCCATACATCAAAAATCTCTACCTCAAGAATCGAGGTCATGGGTAGCTCTTGATGCTTCGAGATGTTTCCCTGTCATTGGCACTGGTCATACCCAAGCACTAAGTTGTGGGCATCTTTATAGATAGTAGGCCAATAGTACCCACATTGGAGAATCTTTTTTACCGTTCTGGCCCTACCATGATGACCCCCCACTGCGGATGAGCGACAGGCCTCCATGATACTCAGCATCTCCGCTTCTGGAATGCACTGTCTGATAATCCCATCAGCATATGTTCGGAACAAGTACGGTTCATCCCAGAAGTACCTATGCACATCAAAACGAAACTTTTTTCTCTAGTGAGGATTAAGGCCCTCAGCATAATATCACTCACCAAAAAGTTAGCAAAATCAGCAAACCAAGGAATGAGGTCAACAGAAGATGCCAATACCTGCTCATCGGGAAAGGAATCATTGATGTTCAACCAATCCTTCAGTCTTGACTCGTCCTCCAATCTTGAAAAATGGTCTACCACTTGATTCTCATATCCTTTTCTATCTAGGAACTCAAAGTCAAACTCCTACAGTAGGAGAACGCATTTGATCAGCCTTGGTCTAGCATCTTTCTTTTCCATAAGATAGCTCAAGGCTGCATGGTCGGTATGCACTATCGGTTTGGTACCCAATAGGAATGTTAGGAACTTGTCAAATGCATATACCACAGCCAGCAATTCCTGTTCAGTAACTGTATAATTCTTTTGAGCATCATTGAGAATCTTGCTAGTGTAGTAGATAGGGTGGAATATCTTGTTGCACTTCTGTCCGAGAACAACACCCACAAAAATTCTGCTTGCATCGCACATCACCTCAAATAGGGTAGTCCAGTTAGGTGCAACCACCACAGGATCAGAAATCAACTTTTGCTTTAGGGTCCCAAAGGCATGTCTACAACTATGGCTAAAATGGAACTTTGCATCTTTCTCTAATATCTTGCACAAAGGATGTGCAATCTTGGAGAAGTCTTTGATAAATCAGCGATAGAAACCTATATGCCCAAGGAAACTCCAGACCCCCTTCAAAGATATGGGAGGCATTAGCTTCTCAATCACCTCAATCTTTGCCTTATCCACTTCTATTCCCTTCTCAGAAATCTTATGGCCAAGAACTATTCCCTCCTTGACCATGCAGTGGCATTTCTCCTGATTTAGCAACAAGTTAGCTTCCTCACAATGCAGTAGTGCCCTGCTAAGATTCAACAGACATGTATCGAAGGAGTCACCCGCTATAGAGAAGTCATCCATAAATACCTCGAGGGTGTCTTCAACCATATTGGAGAAAATCGACACCATACAGCGCTGGAAGGTGGTTGGGGCATTGCATAGCCTAAAGGGCATCCTTGTGAAAGCAAAAGTCCCATACGGATAGGTGAAAGTAGTCTTCTCCTGATCTTTTGGGGCTAAGGATATTTGATTGTAGCCCGAGTACCTGTCCAAGAAGTAGTACCATCCTTTACCTACCAACCTGTTTAACATCTGGTCCATGAAGGGCATGGGGAAATGGTTCTTCAAGATCCATTTATTTAGCTTTTGGTAGTCCATGCACACTTGCCACCTAGTCACAGGTCTCAACGAGACCAACACATTTTTATCATTAGCAACCACTGTTATGCCCCCTTTCTTTGGGACACACTGCACTTGACCTACCTACTTACTATCAGAAATGGAGTATATAACCCCAGCATCTAGCCACTTGATGATCTCCTTTTTCACCACCTCTTACATATGTGGGTTTATCCTGTATTGATGCTCAATACTGGGCACACAGGTATCCTCTAATTTTATGTTGTGCATGCATATCCCTGGAAGAATCCATATGATATCTGCAATGGTCCAATCGATAGCTCACTTGAACTTTTGGAGGACCCCTAGCAATGCCTCCACTTGGTTTTCATGAAGATCTGCTGCTACAATCATAGAAAGAGTGTTGTCAGTACCAAAAAGTACATACCTGAGGTGTTGGGGAAGCTCCTTGAGCTCCATAACTGGAGGCTCCTCAATGGATGGTTTAGCTAGCGCTGTAGAACTGTTTTGCAGGTCTAATTCCAACTTTCTAGGGACAAATAGTCTGGTTCCCCTACCATGCAATGCATTCACGGTGGTTGCATACCCACTAATACCATCGTTTGGGAAGTTTATCAACACTCTGCTACCATGTCCATACTCATTGTTTCCTATAGTGGGATCTCAGAAAGGCAATCATCTTCAACATCGAGGATCAACATCACAGACACCTCTTTAGGTCTCTTTATTGTAGCACACACATTGAACTTCACCTCTTCAGTGTTAAGTTTGAATGTCAGCTACCCTCGCTCTATATCCACTAATGCCCTACTAGTAGCTAAAAATGGTCTTCCAAGGATGATGGGAACCTCAAAATCCACCTGGCAATCCAAAATGACAAATTCCACAAGAAAGATGAACTGGCCCACATGGACCAGCACATCACATAGAATCCCCACAGGCTGCTTCATCGGTCTATCTGCCATGAGTAACTGCATTATAGTAGGTATGGGGGCTCCTAAGCCCAACTACGTGTAAACTGCCAGCGGTATCATGTTGATGCTGGCACCCAGATCATAGAGAGCTCTTGCAAAATCAAATGCTCCAATGGTACATGGGATGGTGAAAGCTCCCGGATCTTCCTTCTTTTCTACAAGAGATCTTGTGGTAATGGGATTACAATGGTGGAGATTGTTTGCCAACTCGATTGTGGCTATCCTCTTCTTTTTGTTTTCCTTAATTTTTCCTAAAAGTTAAAGAAATCCTAAACCTTCTTTTCCCTGTGTAGCCGGGGATGTGCTCAAGTGCCTCCACTAGAGGGATGTTCACTGAAATCTCTTTTAGCATGGACAAGAACTTCTAAATCTTATCATCTTCAACCTTCTTCTGCAACCTCTATGGGAATGGTGGTGGTGGCTTAGGAATGGCTGGCAAAGGTTGGGTTACTATTGGTGTCACCTTAGGCTCTTTAGCAACCTCAGGCTCTGCTGGTGTCACCTCAGCTTCTTCACTCAACTTATGAATATGCACCCCCACAGGGTCGGGAATCTTTCCTTTAGCTTCATCTAGACCCGCATTACTAGGTACAACAAGGTTAGAGAGTACTTTACTGCTCCTCGTGGTTACCACCATGCAATGAACATCATTTTTTGGGTTCTGAATAGTGTCGTTTGGTAGTGACCTAGCTTTTCTCTGATTTATGGTTGTTGAAAATTGCCCCATCTGCTGCTCTGATTACTTGATCGAGGTGGAATACGAGTCGACCAACTATCGAACATTGGACATCTCCCCTTTTATATCTCACATCCCTACCACAGTGGGCTCAACTTTTTCAAGCACCTTTGCCATCATCTCTTCTAATTTTGAGGTTCCACCAGCCTCATTCTGATGCTCACGGTTCTTATAGCCATCTCTATTCTACCAGTTTCCTATAGTTCTGATCATGAACATAGTTCCGACCTTGGTTACCGGCGTTGAATGGCCAGCAACCCCCTTCGCTGGCTAAGAAGTTCCCCTCCTCATCATAATTATCACCCTGATCATCGTACCTAGGCATTGTGTCTACAGCTTTTACCTTTTTTGTGCCTCTGTCTAAGAATCGCTTTGCCAGCAAGTCCAGTTTGGTTTTCATGTGGGCCATTCTTGGTCCCTCTCCTCCTCCTTTAGTCGTTGCTCCACAATTATCTGAAAGACGAGTCCCGAACAATCTCCATCTCTAGTGTACTATGCCATGTTGTTCTTAGCTACTTGATATAAGATCACCAGTATGTTTGGGAACGTCCTAGACATGTATGATCCCCCACAAGCAGCATCAATGATTGGCTTTGTTAAAAAATTGCATGACTTATAGAAGACTTCCTTCAAGTGCTCATCTGTGAGGAGATGGTCGGGGCATTGCTTAATCTTCTGCCTGAATCTCTCCCAAGTCTCATGTAATGCTTTATTAGGTAGATATTTGTGAGACCCAATGTCATCTGTAATTTTTTAGCTTTCTTGATGCGGGGAAGAACCTCTCAGAGAATGCCTCATTTAACTCACCTCAAGTGCGGATGGAATCATGTGGGAGTTCATTCAGCCATTTAGTTGTCGCACCAAAAAGAGACAATGGGAATAGTCGCAACCTAATTGCATGTTGACTGACCCAAGGAATCTCAAATGATTGGAATGTCGCCATAAAGTTTAGGACATGCTGATTTGCATCATCAGTCGTTACTCCACTGAACAACCCTTTCAATTATAGCATCTGCAGCATAGTGCTAGTGATAGTAAACTTAACACCTGCGGACAGTGAGGGAAGTACAATTGCCCCAGTGGTCCCAGCAACCTCATTATCATCATTCACTACTTGGGCGCTGAGGCACTTGGGGTCTTACACTAGGCAGCGGCACCTATCTAAGTGGTGCTGCTAGTGGTACCTCATTGCAAGAATTATCATCGTCACCTAAACCTTCGTTTCCCCCACTTGCAAGGTTCACAACCAACTCTCTCAGTCTAGCTACTTTGCGTTCTTGGGCATTCTTTTTGCGGATTGATTTAGTAAGCTCGGAGTCATAGGGATCAACTGTTTCACCCTTGCTTCAAGTGCTTGGCATGCAACGCAGGCTCCCTACCAAGAAACAAAAACAAGAAACAAAAATAAAATTAGGGACTAGTATTACAAACTGAAAATAGAAACTAATAGACTAATACTTCATCGTATTCCCCGGCAACAGCGCCAAAATTTGATACGCCCAAATTTACACCCCGAAAGGAATAGTAAATATGTTGTTGATTAAATATAGAACTCAGCCAGAATTGAGGTCGATCCCACAGGGAATGCATGAGAATATATCTATTAGCACCATTTTCAGATGTAATATCTATTCTCGAAACAAAAATGCATAAAGTAAATGGGGGTTTTGGGTTTTCGAACTAAGTTACTAAAATAAAGCAGTAAATGAGTGCAAAGACGATTAGATTTCAGACAGTATATGTGAAGCTAGGATTGTGTTCCCCATGACATTTAATATGATAGTCGAATCTAGTGGTAAACGCATTCATGATTACGTATATAAGATCTAATAAGTTATGTAACATCTAATTAACCTCTCGGTCCTTCTTAGATGCATATCGCTCATCATATTTTGGTCTCAGAAAGTACACGTACTAATCCTTGTTGTTAATCCCGGAATACTCTCACCTTCTAGTCTCAAGTACTTAGACTAGGTTAAAAACCCCGAATTTTCGTTGTATAACTCTTTTCCAAATCATAACATCCCTTTCGGGGCATGTAATAATGAAGGTATACCCTAATGCGTCGACTCATCAAGGAAGAAATTATAACGAAGGATACTACAATATATACGCTAATCAATCTCGAGATTTACCCCATATTCGCCTATTTTAGTGATTTTTTATGATTCTCACAACCCTAGTCGTGGGTTTAACCTAGCATATTCAAGAAATAAAACCCACAATGATACAAAGAATTCGTAATAAATGACTTACTATTGAAGAATAAATGAATCCACGAGTTACAATCTTGAACTAGATAAGCAAAATCCCAAAATTTTGCAAAGTCTCCACGAAAATAATGTTTTTCAGTGTCTTCTCTCTCTAGTCATCCAAGACTACCCAAAAACAAAATAAAATAACTATCTATATACAAAGAAAACCAAATCCAAATTAAAATAGGAAAAATCCATCGACATGGACACAGGCCACCACACGGCCTGTGAGACGGTAGACAGACCATCAAATGGTCCATGTAGATGTACTTCACTTCAACTTCAATTACTTCTCCACGCGCCAGTAGTCGGGCCGTGTGAGCTTAGATGGTCTGTGAAATGGACCATCTGCCATGTCTTAACCACTTTCTCATTCAAGTTTTTCACACGCCTCCACGTCACAAACCGTGGTTGGTCACAAGGTCTATGCTACGATCTGTCTAGCCTCACTTAATGCATTTTGCCAGCTTTTTGATGGTGATACCTTTATGTCACTTTGACGAGACGTTGTAAGGCCCATTTCACGTCTGACGGACCCTTTAGTCGTGATAGGGGTAGCCATGGGTCTGTCATTGGCACCATTTAACAATGATAGAAGCTACATAAATTAGATCTTGGATATCGGTAGTTGGAGTTATGAGCTAGTTTCTTTCTGCTAGTCTTTCATTATATATTTATTTGAAATTAGATGATGAGATGTTCCTTTTTATTTCCATATGTCTTCTGCTGATTAATAGAATGTATGAATGAACGAATGTGATGAGGCCAAAGGGTACACTTGGGGACTAGAAATAGTCTCTGAGTGTCGGTTACATCTAGCGTACCCTCCCGGGGCATGACACAATCCATCAGTGCTAAGTCTAATCCCACAGAATACTTGAAATAATCATATCTTTAGTAACTTGTAATGAACATAAAATCATAACATGAGTAGCTCTTAAACATACTTGACCTCTAATGGTAAGCCTAGCTTGAAACATGAGAATAGATCATAATCATACATGAACTCTTGCTTTAACAGGAATGGCTCACAAGAGGTAAAATCTTGAAAATAGGGCTTAACTTCTTACTTGCATAATCATAGATAATTTCATGAATTCATAACATGAAGTCATTTGACTTGTAAAACATGTAAATAACTTGAGAATTCTTGAATTGACGTTTCATCAAACACTTGGTGGGCACATATGAGAACATGTTTAAATCATGCAAAATGCAAGAGTATAGATCATGAAATGGTGAAATCAATGCATCTTAAAGTCATGTAAATCAGCCTACCAACATCATGGTAAAACCCCATCATGGGTAACTTGTAAATCATATCAAAACTTCGTAATAGCTCATAGATTTGATAGCTTGAATCATGTATAGTCTCAATAAACAAAGATCAATCCATAGTATAATCTTAAAATAGATATCCATGAACAATCAACCATATTTGGTAAATTCCAAACACAAATCATGCTCGCATTTCATGATAATAGATACTCATAGGTAATACATCTTGAAATCATGCAATTTTTATAAAATAAGAAGATTGATCTCCATGGGTGAAAGGACCCAATGGATGAAACCCATATACCTAAATTTGGGGAATTCCTTGATGTAGACTTGAAGAGAACTTGGCGCTTGAAGAGTTCTTGAGATCCGTAATTAAGTTTGAGATACTTGAATTTGGATGAAATATTTGGCTAAGTTTAGGAAAGGTTTTTGAGAGGGTCTTGAGTGATATAGAGTTGCAAAATGGCTAAGTATATGTTTTTTCACGCATAAGTAGGCATGGGGCTATGACCCCAAAGCCCTTGGGCCAAAATGAAAAACCAAGGAAAATAATACACTTGTTATGACCCAAGCCTAGGGCTTAGACGTGACCGGTCAATGGGCAACTTGAAGGAACCCCAAACAAGCCTCATAGCATATCATTACACATCTTTAGTCGTGGAAGTAATTAAAATGACAATAAGAGATAAGCATAATCAAGGGGAATTGGGGCTAAGTGTAAACTTCTATATCATAGACATCAAGAACAAGAGAGTCAAGGCTCATAGCATAGATACATAACATGTCCAACAATACCTCTACTACATAGATAAGAGCGAGAGCCAAGACAAGCAACCAGGCTCACCCTCATAGTTAATTTATACATAAAAGAAAGATACTTTATAACATAGTATGAGATCATAAGCAACATCCCCGGAAAGGAGGACTCATCAACAAGATTGAGTGAAACCGTACTAGCCACGTCGGTGGAGATGCTCAAGTGGGTCTCTGGTTCCTACATGGTGATATCATGTAGGCATAGAGTATGTGTTAGTACGTTTGAATTTACTAAATATGTAGGATGCAATGCAACAAGAGATAGGCAATATAATCAAAATGCATAATCATAAGCAATATATAGCATAATAGCAGTATGGAATGCATGAACAATGCTTGTAGTAAACCATGCTTGAAAATAAATATACTTACATAGGTCATTTAACATAGTACGGTGACATGCTTAGATCATTGAAATACCTTGTACTAGAGGGTGAGGAATATAGCATAGGACATAATCCCTTCTAGTAGATAATGGGTAGTACATGAGGGTAAAGAGATAGCATAGTTCATAACCCCTACATGTAACAAGAGATAATGAGTAGCACATGAGGGTGGGAGGTAACATAGGTCATAACCCCTACATGTGTGCATATAAGGGTGAGGCATACCACATAGTTCATAACCCCTTCATATGAGTATATTGTATAACCCCAAATCATACACGAGGGTAAGGAGTACATCATAGTTCATAACCTCTACATGTTAGAGTAAGTGAATAGCACATGAGGGTAAAGGTAGAATAAGTCATAACCCCTACATGTGTATATAATGCATAATCTCAAACAATACACGAGGGTAAGGAGTACAACATAGTTCATAACCTCTACGTGTGGATATGAGTAAGTGAGTAGCATTGATTCATACATGAGAAAAAGGTGTATAACATAATTCATAACCCCTACATGTAGGAATTTGGCCTTGCACTAGAGGGTAAAGTACATAACTTAGATCATAACCCCTTCTAGCATGCTTAACAATTTACAAGAGCTTAAACCTTAGCATAAGAACTTAATAACTCATCAATGATTCCCAAGAACATAACAATATGAGAGTCTAACAATTCACTTGCAATACCATAGGTGCTTTACATGTTCTAAACACACAGATATGCATTCCTTTCATCATCATATACATACAATCATTTCCATCATCATTTTATCATCATTTCATCATCATATAGTCATCAACTCATAAGACATGCATCGAACCATCAATTCCTCAAGAACCCTAAATCGAACATTTTATCAAACACTTAGAGGGTGTGCAGTGCTAGTGTAAAACCATGCATTTCAATAGTGTTATCATGCTAGAAAACTCAGTGTAAAACCATAAATAGATACTTGGTAACACCCTCAAGTAATATACATAAAACCCTTCATCAAATCTCACATTAGATCTTAGACTCATAGCCCACAACATAGTAAAATAATCACAATTTCATAAACCCCAACATAGCATGCAGTGATTTTTATAATAAATAAGACCCATTTGTAAATCACTTTAAATCACACAATTTTAGGAAAAAGGAACCTTGGGCATCATGGGTGAAAGGAAGCCATGAATGAAACCCACATACCTTAGCTTTGGAGATGAACTTGATGAAAAATTAAAGATGGAGACTTGAAGCTTGAGAGGAAATCCTTAGATATGGAGAGTGTTTTGGGGCACTTGAATTTTGAGAGAAATGTAAGATTAAGTGTTTGAGTGAATATTGGGAATTAATAGGATGATATGAGGGTGAAATAAGGCTAAGTATAGGTAACTTCTCGTGTGGGAAGGCTTAGTCCCAAGATTTAAAAATCATAGACTAGACTAAAAAAATGACCAAAATAAGGCACTGGCGCGTCGCATGGAGGACGCGCCTGAACACTGTTTTGGGTTCACTTTGAAAATTCGAATTCTGCTACGATTGCTCTAAAGTTCGGGTTAGACCCATTTCCCACTCAATGTTTTCCCTTGAACAAGAATATGAAGTCAAATTTCCGAATAATGCATGGATTTTGAGATATACAGCAATAACAATTTCGGGCACTTTCAAGGCACATTTTCGGACACTATTTAGGATCGTTACAATATCTCTTACTTGGGAACATTCGCCACCGAATGTCAAAGAAACATATATGTGAAGGGTAATCATGAACAAATCAGCCCCAACAAGAATGCAACAATACATTTAAAACACCATTTTCTAAATGTTATCATAAGTGTCAAAATCGTTATGAACTTGTCAACATAAACATGGATGCATGCAAATGACATATGGGCTGAAACATAAGGCTTAGAATCGTAAAAGTACTTGACATGTCATCATAAGCTTGAATAGAAATAAAAGAGATATGGATATTGTTTCTCAATGCCCGCTCCTTGAGAGACTCTTTCGACTAGATGAACCTAGCCTTAACAAACAACATATCCTTTTTAATCAACTTTCCACCTACCTTCCATCTAATACCTCCACTAGGACCTTCTCCTAAGTCAACTTATCCTCTATAACACCCACAACCCCAAAGAGTTCTTTGACACTAGAGTCACCAACACATCCATTCAACCTAAAAGCATGAAGAATCGGACAAGCCACAACCATATCCCTAGGTCAATCCACTCATATGAAACTTTACCGACCTCCTTCCACATTCTATAAGGACTCACAATCCTAAACTCATTTGTCAACCTTAATCACACATAACCCACTTGGCACCATAAACGACCTCAAGACCTCCAATCCATCAAACCAAATTCCACCAAGATCATAAGACAAGACTTTACGTAATAAGAACATGGGGTAACCCTTATAAGCCTTTCTAGCACCAATAAACCCACATAGAAAAATCTCACTTGCAATAAGGAATAATGAAAGGAATAGCGACTCCCGAAACCATCTTTGTCAATCAACTTTAAACTCACAGAATCCACTTATTACCAGACGTCACCATCTCCCCTTGGAAGACAACCTCCACTCAACCATCCCTCACCAAGACCTCCAACTTTATTAAGATGGAAATCAAAGCTTTATTTTACTAGACCCCTTCAACAATAGAAGATTCAGAACCATCAAATCCCTTACACCACCACTCTCAACCTCACCCAACCTAGTCAATTGGTGAACTCTTCCAACCACCTTCGTGTCACCCAAAGGTCTCCACTTTCCATAATTACCAAGCAACCTCTCCTCCTCCGAATTCACAACATCACCCTCAAATGATTCATAAGCTCTCCCTACTTCCAGAAGCAATCAGCACTTCATCACCAAGAACCACCATAAACATAACAAGATAGGGATTAAAGATCCTATTCAAGAGACCTATAGACATGATTGGGGCATAAGTCAACCAAAAGACACCACCCTAAATTCAACTTACTATTCAATAGCTCATTGGTCATCGGAAACAACCCAATAGAAATAACTTATGCTCAACACCCCAAACCCTTACAAGATTATAAATGCAATCCCTTGGAGATCAATTGTACCCTAGAACAGGAAATAGACTTACCCCCTTCACTAATACTCAAGACGGGTTATTAGGGAATTAGAATCTAACTCTATGGGTCCTACCATCAATGAAGACACAACATACATGCAAACGATCTGCTCTAAGTAATATCTCAAACTCACCACATCCAATCTCACAAAACCATAAGTCAAGATCTAACTGCAGCATGACCGCAAAACAATTTCCATGGCCTTTCTAGCAACAATAGACTCACTAATAGGATATACACCAAAAGTCCACATAACCATCCGGAACACATATGAAGCCCACTAGCAACAAAAGGAAACTTCAACATAACGGTAGCAACATCGGGCACTTCATACACCCCTTGCCTCTTTTGTAGAGAATAGAAGCGATTACATCTTGGAGCACTTCTTTAATCAATATAGCCATCTTAGGCCTCGTGATTCACATGACCACCTTGACCTTGAGGACGGACCTTCTTGCCCTTGTTCCGGACATAAGGGCAATCAATAAGCCTGTGACCTTCCTTCCCATACCCGTGATGCGCTCTTGAATTCTTTAAGCATTTGCGATGAAGATGCTTTTCACATTTTGGAAAACTCATTCTACCATTGCCTCCTTGGAACCTTGGTCTATCCGTTCCTTCCATAACAACCCTCTTCTTTAGATCACTAGAAGACCCTTGACCTTGAAACTCAATACCTTGATGGAACCGGTCATCTTAAACTGAGGCCCTCTTGAACTCTCCACTCCTCTTCTTCCTAAGATTTTCACCCTCAAGTTGTTCGACATAAATCATAAGGCGAGAAAAATCCATACCACTAATCAACATAGTGTACCAACATTCTTCATTCATCAAGTTGGAGACACCCACCATGAACTTGTTCATTCTAGCCCTTTGGTCGGCAACCAAGTGAGGAGCATACTCAGAGAGTTGGATAAACTTAAGGGAATACTCCCTCACAATCATTGACATGAATTCTACCAATTTGGCTTCCCTAAGCTTAAGAGGAAACAACCGATTAAGAAAGGCCACCTTGAACTCTTCCCATATAACCACATTGTTGACTCCCTTCTCCTCACTATATTGATTGTATCATGTTTGTGCTACCTCTTCGAGTTGGTAGGCCACCAACTCCACCTTATCTTCCGATCTAACACCCATGATGGCCAATACCTTATAAGTCTCATCAATAAACTCTTGTGGGTCTTCATCCATCCTTGACCCATAGAACTCTGGTGGGCTCATCCTCATGAAGTCTCTCACCCGAGAAGTCGGTGTAAGAGCATGAGGGGATTAGGCCTTTTGATTGGATTGGTTGGCCACAACTTGTGCAAGCAAAGTGAGAGCATCCCAAAGCTCTCTATTAGCCGATTGTCCCTCGAGAGCGTGGGCACTTCTTCCTCCTATGTTAGGCATAATCAACTAGCATGGCAAAGAACAATTGTTAGGGGAAGAACTTACTTTAACTCTATAGCATGACGTAGAACATAAAGAAGGGAAACATCTCCCAAAACGTCTCATACCCTCCTATTCATAGCTTTGGTGCACAACACAACCATGAATAAGATTCTAATTGATGTGATGTGTTAGACTCTAAGGATCTAACAACCTAGTGCTATAATACCATCTTTTTCATGACCCAAGCCTAGGGCCTAGATGTGACCAGCAAATGGAGAACCCGAAGGAACCCCAGACAAGCCTCATAGCATATCATTACACATCCTAGGTCACGAAAGCAATAAAAATGATAATAAGAGATAAGCATAATCAAGAAGAAGTGGGGCTAAGGGTAAACTTCCATATCATAGACATCAAGAACAAGAGAGTCAAGGCTCATAGCATAGATGCATAACATGTCCAACAACACCTCTACTATATAGATAAGAGCGGGGGCCAAGAAAAGCAATCGGTCTCACTCTCACAGTTAATGTATACATAAAAGAAAGATAGTTTAGAAAATAGCATGAGATCATAAGCAACGTCTCTAGAATGGAAGACTCACCAACAAGCTTGAGTGAAACTGTACTAGCCACGTGGGTGGAGATGCTCAAGCGGGGCTCCGGTTCCTACATGGTGATATCATGTAGGCATAGAGTATGCGTTAGTATGTTTGAATGTACTAAATATGTAGGATGCAATGCAATAATAATAGGCAACATAATCAAAATGCATAATCATGAGCAATAGATGACATAATAGCAATATCGCATGCATGAACAATGCTTGTAGTAAAACATGTTTGAAAATAACCATACTTACATAGCTCATTTAACATAATAAGATGACATGGTTAGATCATCCGAATACTTTATACAAGAGGGTGAGGAATATAGCATATGTCATAACCCCTTCTAACGGGTAATGGGTAGTACATGAGGGTAAGAGATAGCATAGTTTATAACCCCTACATGTAGACAAGAGAAAATGAGTAGCACATGAGGTAGGGAGGTAACATAGGTCATAACTCCTACATGTATGCATATGAGGGTGAGACATACCAAATAGTTCATAACCCCTTAATATGAGTATATTGCATAACCCTAAATCATACACGAGGGTAAGGAGTACATCATAGTTCATAACCCCTACATGTAGAAATGAGTAAGTGAATAGCACATGAGGGTAAAGGTAGTATAATTCATAATGCCTACATGTGTATATATTGCATAACCTCAAACCATATACAATGGTAAGGAGTACAACATTGTTCATAACCCCTACGTGTGGATACGAGTAACTAAATAGCATTGATTCATACATGAGAAAAAGGTGTACAACATAGTTCATGACCTCTACATGTAGGAATTGACCTTGCACTAGAGGGTAAAACACATAACATAGTTCATAACCTCTTCTAGTAGGCTTCACAATTTACAAGAACTTAAACCTTAGCACAAGAACTCAATAACCCATCAACGATTCCCAAGAACATAACAACATGTGAGTCTAACAATTCACTCGCAATAACATAGGTGCTTTACATGTTCTAAACACACATATATACATTCCTTTCATCATCATATACATACATTCCTTTCCATCATCATTTTATCATCATCATATAGTCATTCAACTCATAAGACATGCATCGAACCATCAATTCCTCAAGAACCCTAAACCAAATATTTTATCAAACACTTGGAGAGTGTGTAGTGCTAGTGTAAGACCATGCATTTCAATAGTGTTATCATGCTAGAAAATTTAGTGTAAAACCATCAATAGATACTTGGTAGCACCCTCAAGCAATATACATCAAAATCTTTCATCAAATCTCACATTAGATCTTAGATTCATAGCCCACAACATAGTAAAATAGTCATAACTTCATAAACCCCAACATAGTGTGTAGTTATTTTCATAATAAATAAGACCCATTTGTAAATCAATTTTAAATCATGCAATTTTAGGAAAAAGTAAGCTTGGGAATCATAGGTGAAAGGAACCTATGGAAGAAACTCACATACCTTAGCTTTGGAGATGAACTTGATGAAGATTGGAGATGGAAACTTGAAGCTTGAAAGGAAATCCTTAGATCCGTAGAGGGTTTTGAGGCACTTGAATTTTGAGAGAAATATAAGACTAAGTGTTTGACTGAATATTGGAGAATGTCGAGGATGATATGAGGGTGAAATAAGGATAAATATAAATATTTTCTCATGTGGGAAGGCTTAGGCCCAAGCTTAAAAGTCTTGGACCGGACTAAAAAAAGAGACCAAAAGCACTGGCGCTTCGTGTGGAGGACGCGCCTGAACACTGTTTTGGGCTCATTTTGAAAATTCAGATTTTGCTACGGGCTCTAAAGTTTGGGTTAGACCCATTTTCCGCTCAATTTTTTCCCCCGAACAAGAATATGAAGTCTGATTTCTGACATAACGCATAGATTTTGAGATATATGGAAATTACAATTTTGGGCACTTTCGAGGCACATTTTCGGGCACTTTTTGGGATCGTTACAATACTAGTCCGAGTCAGGGCCGCGAGGCAGACCCATCTACAGGCAACTCCAATACTAATCTATCTCCCTGGCGTGTCGCGGTCGGGGCGCAAATGGCTATTGGAAATAAAATTTTTGTGACAATTATTTTTTCTACGAACCCTCTATGTAACAACCCATCATGAGATGAGATGTACCATATTGGCAAAATATAATAGAGATACTGAGTATCTAAGTAAAGGATTGGTCTATATACTGTGAGGCGCCTTTTGGGGTGAGTCCATAGGGGCAAATTCATAATGGGCTAGGCCCAAGAGCTGAGAATACTTCACAGTGTTGGGTCAGGTCATTACACTTTAGAATCGGGGTTATACCCATTTTTTACTCAATTTTTTCCCATGATCAAGAATATGAAGTTGGATGTTCGATATCGCGCACGAATTTTGAAATATATGGAAATTATGATTATGGGCATTTCAAAAGCACGTGTTTAAAGCGTTTCAATTAGTAGTATGTATTTTTGTGTGTATATATACATATATGAGTGTGTACTTCAGTCTAAAGTGGCTATGTGCATCTAAATTCTTGATTCAGGGTAGGTCGTGGTTGTGTTGTAGGTATTTTAATAGTACTGCCATGTTTAATGATTCAGGAAAGGTACCTTGGGTTGGGTTGGCTTGCTTGGAGATGAGATTTAACAGGCGCCATCATGACCTCGAAGGATGGGTCATGATCTCGAAGGAGACACTCAGGAAATATTTCAAATTTATTGGCCACATAATGTGTCATAAAATCCAAAGTGGAACCTAGATCAAGCAATACAACAATCAAAATATTAGAATCAAAGCAAAGCAATGATAACATCTGGTGAGTTTTCCTAATCCTAGTGACTAGCCATGGCATACAGGTAGTTTATGCTCCCACAAACACTTGATATAGCATCTCTATGATTAACTAAAATAGATAGTACAACCGAAGAAGATTGGTCCTTGCTATCTCCCTCCTATGGTCTCAAAATCAAACACTCCTTCTGCATATGATGTATCTAATCACACTTATTGTATAAATTATTCCCCTCTCAACACTCCCCTATGTGAAGCCATATTATTTAACAATCATCCCCTCTTACTCAAGATTTACAATCTCCTTAACCTTTGCTTTCCTCAACTCCCTGGAATAGAAATGATCAAGGAAGACATTCTCTAATTTATTCTGCATCGCAAATTCAGCATAGTCACCTCGACGCTCCTCCCATTTGTTAAACCAAATATTTGCTACATCCTTCAACTATTAAGAAACAAGCTCAACCCTCTCAACCTCATTAGCATGCATAGCTCGCAGAACTTTCCTCATCTCATCAATGAAGTTTTGAGAGGCCTCCTCAATCTTAGACCCAGTGAAGACTAGCATATTCATCCTCAAGAAGTTTCTAAGGTTTGCTATAGCAGTCAGCTCGTAAGAGCTATATTCAGAGGTTAGTGGAATTCGATTACTACTTTGGGCAGACATAAGTTGAGTGAGCATAGCAATGGCTCCTTTGAAATTAGCATCTGAAATAGGGGCAGGCTGAATAGTAAGACTCTGAGCAGCCTTATTGGACCTAAAAGGTCGGCCCCAGCCTCTTGTCCCTATCTAAAGAGGTACCTCCGCTGGGGGCATCTCAATGTTTGAAGCTAAAGCATTCTTGTTTATGGTAGTGTGTCAGGAGACACGAGCTACAAATGTGTAATGCATGAGTTAGGTAGGAACATTCATAGAAAAACTCTACTACACAAACACAGATTGCAAAATAAGTTAGACAATTCCTAATGTACGATAGCCTCTCGATTATAAGTGTGGTGCATGACATACCTATAAGTAAGCTCTACTAGACATGGATTTCTAGACACTCTGGTAATCTTGAACTCAGTGATGTGATACCTATTTTTAACACCTTGGAGGATACTGTAGAAGTGGTTGGCATTCGAAAACTATTGTTGGTCCCCAAGCAAACTACTTAGTTTGGTCACTTATTTAATAAATAGCAAAAGATACGGACAAGAATATAGAGAATATTTGAGTGGACAAATTAATTTGTAATTAATAAAATAAAAATTTTTTAAAAAATAACAATTCAAAACAACACACTATCACAAGAGTAGTTTTAGAGAACAAATCAAAGAAACCAAAACATCAACTATAATCCATCATCATCTATGAAGAATCTCTTTTTAAATATCTAGGTGGTGCCAATAACTAGTTCATGGTTACCTCAAAGAAATAAAAAAAAATGCTAAACTTCCAAAAGAAGCATAAATGGATTCTTTAAGTGTAAGAAGGTCTCACCACAGTGATTGGGATGAAAGAAAACGTCAATGGAGCACCTAATGATGATCTCTAGCACCCATATCTGCATTATAAAATGTTGTAGTTCCTAACATATGAAATGTATAATTGTAAAATAGCTTCAAATAACAAGCTCAAGATATACTCAACTCAGATAACCTAACTCAATCAAATAACACAAGTCTAAAGTTAACTATGCGTTAGAAAAGCTCATTCATAAGGGGCTCAGACCAATCATTTAGAGTACTATCATGTCCTATTTAGAAGTTTCTCCAATCGACAACCATCACCTATGAGTTGGTAATGATACAGTGGAAAGATGTTGTTTGTCACATCCGTCCTATACTTTTCCAAGGTAAGGGATGAATCACTATCATTGGATCCACAATCAAATCAAGTCCTCTTTTGGGAAAACAAGAAAATATCCGACTTTGATGGTTCAATCTCCACCTACGATGCTCTCACCCAATTTGGTGCTCTATACTCCTTCCAATACTCAATATGCTCATAAAAGTCCAAAACCATTAGTTCAATCAAGTCATCCAATTAGTCACATTGGACTCTTATCACTTCTGCAATCATCTCACAATCAACTCATTCAAACAATCATGCTTTCGACTCATTCCCATCATTTAAGAGCAATGTAAGTTTCTACTTTTGTTTGATATTAATTCATATTCAATTTCTCTTGTGCAATTTAGTAGGTAGAACGGAAGGACCTTTAAACATTACTCGGATTACATTCATATTCATGTCATTCTCTATAAAGACATTCACGTAGAATTACTAATTCATAAGTAATATTTAATTTGGGCCCATGTAAAAGAAGACATAAATATTTAATTTGGGTTCGTGTAAAAAAACATAAATAATTACTCAAACTTCAAGTCAACTCTATCAAATAAGAAGTACGGAACGTGGATGAACTCAATATAATGTTTAGTTAATGGAGATTAAGCACTCAAAAGTAGATGAATTGGCTTGTTCCTCTTGAACCCTAGTCTTTTGTTTTCTCCCAATTCACCATTCTCAAAGGCTAAGCGTGTTAATGATAAATAACGTTTAGGAACTACTATAAGGTCAATTCCAACATCAAAAGGATATGGGTTAGGTGTAGGAGGGGTGGGAAAAAGACCAAAATGCCTTACATTAAAACATAAAAATTGGGTCAAAATTTGGCCTACCATGAAATAGGTCTGCGACGTAGAATTGCTCCACCAAAGTTCATTTTTTTCATAATTTTGCAATGGTGATTTTTTGAACCAAGATTTACAAGCTTCACGATGCAAACTGGTCTAGTTAAGCGACTTTTTCACAAAAATTATCTTTCAAATTCTATCAGACCCAAGTCTGCTACATTAGTTTACGGAGAGCTAAGTCATTTGACACAATATCGAAGCAGAACTAAGGCCTATCAACTCCAAAATGCATAAATTTATGACAAATAATAATCTAAGCCCATAAGGCAAAATGTTGTCAAATTAATGACAAAAATCAAGCATCACACATACCACAAGGTAAGAATGATAAACATAAAAGAACATGATGCGAGTAGTACCTAAAATACCAAAAAATATCTTAAGACATAGATTCTAGATAATTTAGCATGATCAGCTAACTATCTGACCTCAAATTCATACAAATAAACATATAATTACATATTAATGCTCAATCTAAGGAATGAAAAGTCATAGCCTACCTTAAAGTGGATCATACATGCTATAAATCATGTTTTTAAAGCTTTTCTCTTCCAAACAACCACTAAATGTTGCCACATTATCAAACATAGAATCATAACATTAATACAATCATTTTGACACTAAAGCAATTAAAATGGAGATTAACTAAAATTGGAGTCTAAAATAGAAATGCGTGACACGTGAAAAAAATCTAGAATTGACTCCATAAATTAGTTCTAAAAAATCTTCCCAAACTTATGTTCCAAAATGGTACACAATTCGATGCTTCAAGTTGCCAAAAACATTATCTCAAATCGATGATCTCAGACACTTTCTGAATACTGCAATGCATTCCCTTGACTCTAAACACACACGCTTGAAATCACCAGAATTAGGGGTTTAGAACTCATGTTATGGGTTTTAAAACTAGTTAGATAAAAGCTGGTCACATCTATCATTTTAATAAAAGACTAGATCCATTTGACCTTCACAAATGTGCCAAAGTGGCCTGCAATCATTGAAGGTCATGAAATTTTCCTTTGCGAATACAAAGGCTAAAGTACCATGGGGCCACGATTGTGGTCAACGACCCACGAACGCGAAGGCCTGAAAACTTAAGATTCATGAACGCGACCAAGGTGGCCTACAAATGCGAAGATTAATTTCTGCACCAACTGATGCATATAAACTATTTTTGGATAAGACTAAAATCTCTAATATGGTGCTTAAGATTCATTCAGAACTCTGTGCCTATAAATGAACTATGCTATTTGACCTAATTTGTCATTTTGGAATCAATGATATAGTAAGCATATCAAATGAAGATTAATTTAATAAGAAGTGGATCCTACACCTAAGTACTATTTTCAGCCAATTTTCATAAAGAGGCTCGAGATTCGCTCAAATGACTTGTAAACTATATAAATGGTCATTTCAGATAAAACTTGATATTCTAAAGATAATCATACTAACAAAATTCTCATTCAGGCATATTATTCAAATATGTTGAATTGAGTCATATTTGGATCAAAGCTTAAAGGGTAAAATGCCGAAGGGTACAAACTCGCACTGACAGCCTTGGAAACTAAGAGGACCCTGCCATGTGCCTAAAATGACCCTTTTGAAGCTAGTGGAATGGTCATAATTGCATTTGAAGATAATCTATCTGAAGTTTTGGTCGAAGTCAACTTTCAGGTTTCAAAAGCCTCAAACACAAAACTAGCACAAAATTCAAATGAACAATCACGCAACCTAACCAACAGTACCAACAAGTCATAAATGACTTGGGGTTACTATAAAAGTACGCCCAGAGCCTGTTTAGATGGACAATCTGGTAATTGATTTTGGTGGAATTGGGAGCAATTAAATTATTTGACTTATGTGGTTATATAGGTAATTAATTACATGGTCAGCAGGTAATTGTATGTAATTATACTTTTCAATTCACAGGGGGAGGCTGTGAATTGCGGGTAATTACATAATGTAATTATATGTTGGTTTCTTTTTAATGTCTTTTTTTATTTTTTATTTTTATTTTTATTTTTATTTTTATATTCTAATTTTAGTATATTTTTATTTTTATTATTCTAATTTGTTCAAAAACTATATTTTATTTTATAATATTTATTTTTTCTTTCTTTTTTGTTCTCAATCTTCATCATGTGATTCCATATAATTTTTTCACATTATCATTATTTAAATTTATTCTATATTTTATTTTATTTTTCACTAGCATGATTTTATTAATATTCTAATTTTTAAATTAAAGTTGAATTCATTGTTGGGTAAAGTTAGAAATAAACATATATTTTTTTGAATTTTAAATCATATTATGTATGTTATAATGAAATTTGGCAAAAGAGTATTATGTTAATTTTTTAATTTGAATTTCAAACTTATGTTACATTTTTTATTTTCATTTGTTTTTATAGTATTGACTTGATATTTCACATTACAAGCATATATTTTCTTTAGTTCATTAGATTAGATTTTTTTTTATCAAATATTTTATCAATTTTACTGTGACATTATATTTATAATATTTAATATTTTTGTCAAACACACATTTCATGATGTTCGTTTTAAGTTTAGTTTTTATAAGTAATTTAATTAAAATATACAAATTTTAAAAATTTGATTTTTTAATAATATCAATTAAGAATATATATTTACTAATCAATATATTTTTAAAAGATAGTATATATCTTAAATATTTAATTTAATATTATTCATAAATACCTTAGTTGTCTACTATAAATTTTTAATTTTAAATAATTAACTTTTATTTTTAAAACTTAATATAACCTTGTAATTACACTCTTGTAACTGAAGAGAATGTTTGTAGTTACACTCTGGAAAACAAACAGGATAGTGTAATTACCAAGGTGTGTAATTACTAATTACACCAATTTTAATTACCAGATAACTTTCCAAACAGACCATAAATGATGAAAAGAGTGCATTTACAATAAACGGCCGTAGGGTCATCTTATAAAAAATTTGTGGCAAAGGATCTCAACTTTGTAATTTTTGTGATAAAAAAATGCACAGATGCTAAATATGAATAAAATCAGCTTCCATGTAATTGTAAACGTAGACAAAGGATAAAGTAAAAAAAATGCTAATAATTAAAGCATCTTGACGTTTGGTTTATTAAACCTTATATGCATCTTTATGATACTCTATAATCTAATAAGAATTAAATAATTCACAACTAAAATCCTAGAATTTAATTTTTTTTCCTCTGATGAAATATAATTAAAGCCTTGTCAAATCAAATTAGAAAGTAATTAACATAAAATCAACTAGGAAAAAGGTTATGGAAGCATATTGACCAAAAGTAGACTACTTTGATGGCAATGTTTACTATCATAAAGTTTTTTTTTATTCAGATAGTATTTAGTACATTATAGAAATACAACAATAGCAAAAGAGTTTCACCTAAAGTGCTGATATTGACAGAAGATGAAACCATGAAGGGAAATCAAGAATTGTAGGAGAAAATAGAGAGGTATATAGGACTTGATAAAGCATAGTAAATGTATAATATATTCAACAAGAGCAATGAAAACATTGTGTATCTAACAAGTTGAAGTAGTTTCGTTCTTATCTCACAATCACCTAGTTGGACTGTTTTAGCATGTACAACACCAGCACTATAGAATTTTCACAATTGTCGTAGTTAGACAGTTAATTTTTTTTTTAAAAAAAAAGCAAAAAAGAATAGAAAAGAGTTATATTAATCACAGTAGTTATATGATTTTAAAAGCAATAGTTTTAAAAAATGTATTAAATTTTCAACATGAATTTATATTAAAGAATTACAAGAAATTACAGAACAAATTATGCAATTTTATCTATTAAAGTCATAATTAATATATTTACTAAAAGAATATACTATATTCATAATTAAATAGTCATGCTTATGTGTTACACATTTTTTTAAAAGGAAATAAACATCTTTGTTTTTAATAATTGTTTTAAAGGGTGAGATTGGATCTCATTTATTAAAATGTCAAAGTGAACAAAAACCAATAGATTCAACAAGCTATACCCAATTCAAAATAACAAAAAATAAGTATAGAAAGAAAGGAAAGAAATAGCAAAAACTATCATTAAATCTAGAAGACAAAATAATGAAAGTGGAGAATCTTGGATAAACTTTGAAGCTTCTTTGTCGAGATGTTTTAGAATTGCACCATGGCATCTGTAGATTTCAACTCGTTCAACTAGGAAATGAAGTGATATAACGTCTAGATATAGGTAATCTTTATATGTCTAGATCTGTAAAATCAATAACTTTTCTTCGTATTAGACAAGTTGAAGTGTATTGATTTGACCGATTTTATACTTGAGGAGCTTAATGTTACTCTAGTTCAATCTTAAGATACCCAAAATACTCATCGGGTGCTATGATGACAGATTCTAAACAAAGTTTTCATCAAATTTCAAGCACAAAAGCAGCTCAATATCACCTCAAAAAGGTATTATCCTCATTTCTAAAGATTTAAGCAAAGGTGGTCTTAGATGCCCTTACCTACAAAGGTCTCTAGTATCTCTCCCCCTCCCCACCAAAAAACATGAACCTAATTTACCACCCTCAAAAAGAAAATTATTAGAAATCTTATTAAGTAGGTTTACCTCTTGTTAAAATTGATATATCTATAAAAATTTGTAGCTTTTGGGATCTGCTAAACTCATTGCTGATTGTTATGTTTGTTGAATAGATCTTCTTCTTCATTGATGTTCAACATTGTAGCATAAATATTTTTTTTGTTGTTTATATTTTCTCTTGCAAAATAGTGTATTTACATTTGTAGTCAAAAGAGATTAACTTGTACCTTTCCTCTAATGTTGTGAGATCTAAGTCTGGGTACTTGCATTTTGTCTATCTGTTGTAGTTTTTCTTGCACTTGTAAGTAGGTCTTCAAATAGTGGATAGTAGATTGCACCTATAAAAAATAACAAATAATTAACTTAAAAAATCTCTAACTTAGTTGTCTTCTCTTATAGTGTGCTCCATTTACGTATTTCCCTTCTTCCTTCACTTTTGTGTCTTTCTGACCTACACACAGATGCTCCAAAGTGTGTGCCATATATCATTTATAATCTTTTTTATTATAAAAGAATCAATTTCAATGACAAGAGATAGAAATTGATTTCTCACTCAAAACTCCAGGCACAAAGGTTGTTAGTGTTTGGCATAGCACTAATAGTAGTAACCTTTAAATCACTGTTATAATCTTTAACACAGAAGACCCATGAACTTAGGCCAAGGTTTCCCATAGATAAGCCATCTGTGTTTCATTTGCAAACATCAATTGATGGACACTTCCTATGAATGGCTTTACAATTGACTCGTGAGATATATTCTTCAACGAACTAAACCTGTAGAGACCATGTCTTAGGAATATTTGGTACCTAAGGATACTTCATCTTACCAAATAATTGCAGGTTAAGATCTATGTCATAGTAAAATCTTCTTCTTGGCATAGTATGCCCATTATCACTAGTCTTTCTCCACTTCTAAAATCTACCGTAGAATAATTCCATGAGAAACTTTGATCAAAGCCTTCACCTTGTGCCTAGTTTTGGTTCTCTGGTTTGCACAAAAAGACCTTTTACTTCACCGGTTATATTATTTTTTCCCCATACACTAGCAATAAAAATCCTATTAAGGAAAAAGTATTCAATAATCTCTTTGTAAGAATTGACATAACATTTGTATTTAGAATCTATAGAGATACCATATCTAGCTAGGATAACATCAACTGGTGTTTTATTCTTCCAAATTCTTCCCAGACATTAAAATCATGAGAGGTAAATATTTTGTCCAAAGCTTTGTGAAATGCCATGATTTTCCTTCTTTTCCTCTTACTAATTCGCAAGTATTCTTGACCGGATTCAGACCACTATTAGTGAGTAACCATAATGGTTTGTCATATTCAATAAACCTTTATTCATTCATAGATATGCTGATAATAATATGATTAATAATAATGTCTAGTAATTTGCCCTCAAGAACACTTCAGTCTAATGTCCTCCAATTATTCCTTCATCCCCCCTCAATAGATAAGTCCATATGAGAATCAATATGAACTCTTTTGGCCTGATATAACGACCCAACCCTCTGGGCTTTGTAGGCAACTATCTTAGTACCTATATAGGTGAACCCTTAAATTCCAATCAATTGAATCATTTAAAATTGAAAGAATAGAAAACCATATTGAAAAGATCTTTGGATTTACCAAGGAAGAAGTTAAACCTCCAATTTAATGTTCTTGAAAAAACATCTAACACACCCAGGGGTTCTAATCTAAATAGGTACAAGATTTCTAAGAATACAATACAATATAACTAGTGACATAGCTCCCACCTTTAAAGTGCACACTCATATATGTATATATACATACCAATAATATTAAGCACATCAAACATCTACAACACCAATAAGATATGAATAATATGCAGGGGTGGGAAGGACTGGAAAAGGAAATTAAGAAAATTAATAACACAGCAAAGTAAGTCACTTAATGAACTAAGTGTAGGATGCATAAAAACCCATTTACAATAATTGTCTATACTTGACTGTCACTTTAGGAACACTACTTCGAATGAAGGAAAAAGAATGAAAACCAACAACAAACCATCTCAATTTACTCCATTATCAATGAACTTGACAGTTTTCCATACATATTTATAGCTTCATAATGTCAATAAACAATTATCAAAGAAGCATTTGCTGTTGATTGAGTTTACAAGCTAGTATTAAGACCTTCTTAATACTGCAGTTTTATCGGCATGTTGCAATGAACTTGCAGCAACACGGGAACTAGATTGTGGCCCTTGAACTGGATTAAAGGTGAATCCTGTCAAATATGTAGGACCAATTTGAGAGGGCATGGAGGGTGGCACTTCGGAATTGGCAGGCAGATGATAGAAAGGAAATGGGTGTGAAGAATAACTTTTATAGGTTGTGGCATCTGAAGACCTGACTAAGCAAAATTAGAAGAACCAACCAAGTAGAAATAGAAGAGCCCACTGAGCAAGACCGACAATGTACCACGAAATGAACTATTGAACCCCAAGTAGAACCATATCACGATTGTCACACGATGAAGGTAGGGCATCGTACTGGGTGCAAGGCCCTAGTATCTATTCATGTACACCAACTGGGCCTCCATAAGGCTAAAAGGTAAATCCACACACAATTGAGGGGTGTATAGGAGTTGGAATACAAGGATCAATAAGTGATAGAAAACCCTTAACCACCTAACTGAATCTGAAAGAGTACCCAACTCTGATAGTTGAAGAAAACACAAAACCCAAATCAGAACCATGAATGCAACTCAGTAAGTTCCCTGTATCACACAAAGGATTGTCCTAGACCAAACTCAACGTTCTGGAGCTAACCGTGCTATTAAAATTCTATTTTGGGGCATGATTCTTGAGGGTGTTGACTAAGTCAATTATTAGTCAGTTCTGATTACTAAACTTGCAAACCATGATATAACGATATAACTATTCAAGAGATGCTCCTAGCCTAATTAGACTGCTCTAGATACGACAGAACCAATTAATAGTTGACTTAGTCAACACCTTTGGGAAGCTTGCATCCGATAAGAATTTTGATAGAGTGGTTAGCTCCAAATTGTCGAGTTTGGTCTAGCATGACCCTTTGTTTGATATCATGGTACTTGTTGAGTCATATTTCTAGTTACAATTTGGGTTCTGTGTTCTCTCCATCCCTCAGAGTTGGTTGAGGGTTTGTTATCAATTACTTATATCCCTACACCTATACACCCCATGATTGTGCATGGTATACTTTCTGGGATTATAGGGCCCAGTTGATGTATGGGCATAGACATTAGAGTCTTACACCTACGTATAACACCCATCCTTCATCGTGTCAGTTGTGATATAGTTCTACTAGGGTTTCGATGGCCAGCTTTGTGGTACATTGTTGGTCCTTCTCAATGGTCTCTTCTGTTTCTAGTTGATTGGTTCTTCTAGTTCTGCTCCATCTAGTCATCAGATGACACAACTAATAATACTTTTTCTTCACCACCATTTCTTCTCTATTATCTACCTGCCGATTCCAAAGTACCATCCCCTATGGATTCTCAAATTGTCCTTGTCATTTGACAGGATTCACCTTTAATCTAGTTGAAAGGCCATAATCTTGTTCCCATACTACTACAAGTTCATTGCAGCCTGTCGATAAAAGAGTAAGGAGGTCTTAATACTAGCTCATAAACTCAATCAACAATAAATGCTTCTTCAATAATTATTTAGCGACATTACATAGCTTTAAATATGCATGGACAGTTGTCAGGTTCATGGATAGTGGAGTAAATTGAGACAGTCTGTTGTTGGTTTTGGTTCTTTTTCCTTCATTTGATGTAGTGTTCCTAAAGTAACAGTCAAGTAGAGACAATTGTTATGATTGGATTTTTCTACATCCTACATTTGGTTCGTTTAGTGACTTAATTAGTTGTGTTATTAATTTTCTTAATTTCTTTTTCTGGTCCTCCCTGCCCCTGCATATTATATATATATATATATGACTGTGTACTTGAGACTACAGTGGCTATGTGCAGATCATTTCTAGATTCTAGGTAGGTTGTGGTTGTGTTATAGGTATTTTGCCAGTACTTCCATGTTTAATGATTCAGGACAGGTGCCTCAGGTTTGGTTGGCTTGCCTGTAGGCGAGATCTAATAGGCACTATCATAACCTCAAAGGTTGGGTCCTGACACCAAAGGAGACATTCAAGAAATATTTCAAACTTGTTGGCCATATAATGGATCATAAAATACAAAGTGGAACTTAGATCAAGCAAATCATAATAATCAAAATAATAGAATCAAAGAAAACCACTAATAATATGCGGTAAGTTTTCCTAATCATGGTGATTATCCATGGCATACAGGCAGTTTATGCTCCCACTTACACTTGATATAGCACATCTATGGTTAGCTCAGGTCAATAATGTCGTTGAAGAAGATTGGGCCTTGCTATCTCCCTTCTATGGTCTCAATATCAAACACTCCTGCATATGGTGTATCTAATCACACTTAATTATTCCCTTCTCAACACTCCCTTATGTGAAGCTTACCACACTTCCCATAAGACAACTTCCCCCTATAACCTTGGGTCACATTTCTTTGGGATTAGGAAACTTGAGCTTAGAAACTTGGGTGACTCTGTGCTTTTTGGTCATACCTACTATTTTATACTAGTGCACTCATTATGGATAGTTCATAGCTCAAAGACCTCTTATGGAAAAAAATTCTCCCCTTACTTTGCTTATGCTGGCTAAGCTCATGTCCTATTGGCTTGGGTTTCATACGTATACGTTCCTCCCTATCTTTTTTGTTTTCCTCTTCAATTTGCTATGCATATACCATGATCTAGAGATGTCTATGTTGAAATCTGCAATGACACCTTACACTTCTTTTTCACAGGTTTGCCCAAGCTAAAGACAAAATTCCTCATCTTGGACCTCACACCAAGAATCATCTCGAGAGCATACTTAGATAGATAAATAAAGTTGAGGCCATATTATTTTAACAATCATCCCCTCTTTCTATCTCCTTAACCTTCGCTTCCCTTAACTCCCTAGGATAGATATAATCAAGGAAGACAATCTCCAATTTATTCCACATTGCAAAATGAGCATGGTCACCTCGACGCTCCTCCCATAGGTTAAACCAAATATTTGCTACATCATTCAACTATTAAAAAACAAGTTCAACCCTCTCAACCACATTAGCATGCATAGCTTACAGAACTTTCCACATCTCATCAATGAAATTTCGAGAGGTCTCCTAAACCTTAGACCTAGTGAAGACTAGTGGATTCATCCTCAAGAAGTTTCTAAGGTTTGTTGTAACAGTCGGCTCGTGACAGCTAGATCTAGAGACTAGCCAAATTAGATTACTACTCTGGATCACCATAAGTTGAGTGAGCATGGAAATGGCTCCTTTGAAATTAGCATCTGAAGTAGGGGCCAGCTGAACAGTCAGTGTCTGAAGAGCACTATTGGACCTAAAGGTTGGCCCCAGCCTCTTGTCCTTATCTAAGGAGGCACCTCCAGTGGGGGTATATCAATGTTCAAAGTTGAAGCATTCTTTTTATGGTAGTGTGCTTAGGAGGCACGATCTACAAACGTGTAATGCATGAGTTAGGTAGGAATATTCATAGAAAAACTCTATTGCACGAACTTAGATTGCAAAATAAGTTAGACAATTCCTAATGTATGATAGCCTCTTGATTATAAGTGTGGTGCACAACACACCTATAAGTGAGCTCTACTAGACATGGATTTATAGACACTCTAGGAACCTTGAATTCAGTGTTTTGATACCAATTTTTTAACACCTAAGCGAGTATAGTAGATATGGCTAACATTAGAAAACTATTATTGGTCCGCAAGCAAACTACTTGGCCAGCTCGATCAATTATTTAATCAATAGAAGAGGACACAGACAAGATTCTAGTGGGAAATTTAATTTATAATTAATAAAATATAAAGTTTTAAATAACCAACAATTCAAAAGAACATACTATCACAAGAGTAGCTTTAGAGAACAAATCAAAGAAACCAAACATCACCTCTATACCGTCATCGTCTATAAAGAATCTCATTAGAAATATCTAGTTGGTGCCAATAACAGGTTCATGGTTACTTCGAAGAAATAAAAATAAATGCTAAACTTCCAAAAAAGAATAAATGGATCCTTTGAGTGTGAGAAGGTCTCACCACAACGTTTGGAATGAAATAAAGCGTCAATAGAGCACCTCATGATGATCTGTAACACCTGTATCTACATTATAAAATGTTGCAGTTCCTAATAGCATTAGTACATGAAATGTACAATTGTAAAATATCTTGAAAATAACAAGCTCAAGATATACTCAACTCAGATAACCTAACTCAATCAAATAACACATGTCTAAAGTAAACTGTGCATTAGAAAAGCTCATTCATAAGGGGCTTAGACCAATCATTTAGAGTACTAGTATGTCCTATTTAGAAGTTTCTCCAACCGACAACCATCACCTATGAGTTGGTAAAGAAATAGTCGAAAGATGTTGTTGTCACATCCATCTAATACTTTTCCATGTTAAGGGATGAATCAATACCATTTGATCCACAATCAAATCAAATCCTCTTTTTATGAGTTGGTAATGATACGTTGGAAAGATGTTGTTGTCACATCCGTCCAATACTTTTCCAAAGTAAGGGATGAATCACTATCATTGGATCCACAATCAAATCAAGTCCACTTTTTGGGAAAACAAGAAAATATCCGACTTTAATGGTTCAATCCCTGGCTATGATGCTCTCACCCAATTCGGTGTTCGATACTCCTTCCAAGACTCAATATGCTCATAAAACTCCAAAACCATTAGTTCAATCAAGTTATCTAATTAGTCATTTTGGACTCTTATCAATTTCGCAATCATCTTACAATCAACTCATTCAACCAATCATGTTTTCTGCTCATTCCTATCCTTTAAGAGCAATGTAAGTTTGTATATTTGTTTGACAATAATTCATATTCAATTTCTCTTGTGCAATTTAGTACGTAGAACGGAAGGACCTTCAAACACTACTCGGGTTACATTCATATTCATCTCATTCTCCTTAGAGACATTCACAAATCATGCTTTCCAAATAAATCTATACATAGAATTACTAATTCATAAGTAATAATTAATTTGGGTTCATGTAAAAAAGGCATAAATATTTAATTTGGGTTCATGTGAAAAACGGCATAAATAATTACTCAAACTTCAATTCAACTCTATCAAACGAGAAGTAGGGCACATGGATGAACTCAATCTAATGTTAGTTAAACTTATATAGCTGAAATGGAGATTAAGCACTCAAAAGTAGATGAATTAGCTTGTTCCTCTTGAACCCTAATCTCTTGTTTACTCCTAATTCATCGTTCGCAAAGGCTAAGCGTGTTAATGATAAATAATGTTTAGGAACTAATGTAAGGTCAACTCCAACATCAAAATGATGTGGGTTAGGTGTAGGAGGGGTGGGTAAAATACCGAAATGCCTTTTGTTAAAACTTAAAAATCAGGTCAAAATTTGAAATTGCTCCACCAAAGTTCATTTTTTTTCACAATTTTGAGATGGTGATTTTTTGAACCAGGATTTACAAGGTCCACGATGCAAACTAGTCTGGTTAAGCAAATTTTCCACAAAAAATTATCTTTCCAATTCCTTGGCCAAAAATTCCATTGAAATCATTTTTCTACTTATTTTTTGACCTCTTTCAATTTTCCAGCTTGGTGTTCACTAAAATGATTTAAGATGTTACGTCTTGGTCCGATCTTAAGTTAGGGTACTTCGGGGTATTACATAGGATACTATATGACCTTGATGCACAAGTAATGCACTCATATACCAGGATGTTTACCCTAAACCTATGATGAATGTGATTTCTATACCCTTGTTGCAAATTCTTCAGTAATGACGAAATAGGCCGTTATAATAGATACTCCTTCTATCCCATTTTATGTGGCACACTTTCCTTTTTGATCCATCCTAAAAAAATGTGACCTTACTCTAATTGAACACTATTTAACTTAAAATCGCTTTTATCATCAATGAAATGATTCTCGGGTACACAAATATCTAAGAATGGTTTTAGACCAAAAATTTTAAAAATCTTCTTTTTTTATTAAACATTAGGCACGAGTCAATTGGAAAGTTCTCTGAAACTAATGAAATGAGTCATCATGGGTAACGAAAGATCACATAAATCATGGTTTAAGCTCTAATGGACCTCGCCAATGGATTGAGTAAGGAAGAAATACATGAAACTACAAAAATTTTTTGTTTAACAACTGTGCTTGATCCTGCCGACTGGATCCCGATAGGGCAGGGCCACTATAGGGGCTTGCTGAGCATTATAGCGATGTCGATAAGGTAGTAATCTCAGAAGTCTCATTTTTGTTCAAATGTAGAACAACAAATTCAGATTTAGACATCTAGAACTAAATTCCTTTTTTGACAAATACTATATCCAGACTTCTACTAGCCCGAGCTACACTTCAAAAGTTTCTATGGTGTTACACTTGGTAAGATTACCAAAATAGCCATAGATGAGAAACGCTCACATAATACGTCTTCCCAATACTTTTTTGCAAATCTGAGGCTGAAAATATGATCAACATGAAAAATTGTGTGGGAGAATGGTCCTAGTTGACTTTTAGAGAAACTAGATCAAAATATATTTTTCGAAGCAAAACACAATTCCAGAAAAGTATACTACATGTCTGCATTGCACAATTGTGGCAATATCAATAGGATAATTATACAATCACTGGCTCATAAATGATTGATATCGGACAAGAGAAACTCCCAAATAAGTTTTTGTCACGACCCGAAATTCAGGTGTGATGGCACTCGTCTTATCCCACCAAGATAAGTCAGCCCACAACCCAACTATAACCTTAAAAATACAGAATTATAATAAAAATAAAAGTTCAATTTGATGAAAATTCCCCAAGACCTGGTTGTCACATGCACAAGCTTCTATTGTATTACAATAGATTCGAAAGAAAACACAAGTATCAAATGACATTGTCGCTAGAATAGAACAAAATCATAAATAGG
>JAABOM020061534.1:0-10937 GCA_011800125.2 Solanum clarkiae
GGGGAGTGGGGATGGGGAAATGGAGAGGGTCTGGGGAAGAAGGAGATTGGGAAAGGGAGAGGTGTTGGGAATTGGGGGTGGCGTTAATGAAGAAGAAGAAGGTTGGGGAAGGGTTGGGGAGCGGCGGCTAGGGTTTGGAAGGGAAAGGGAAAAGGGAGAAAAGGGTTTGAGCGTGGGGAGTGAAGAAGAAAGGGGGCGGGGAGATACGTAAAAATTTAATAATTTTTTTTGAAATAATTGTTTAAAAATTGCTAAAAACAAGAATAAAGCCTCCGTGATTAATTTGACACCATGGAGGGTAAAAATTGGGTGTCAACAGTTATTTTAGGAAAAAAAGTTCTAGTACAGATGGATGATAAATATCAATACATTTTATAGTAAAAAAATCAATTCATTTAGTACCACGAGTATGTAGTGATAAAAGAAATTCTATGATTGTAAGAAAGGCTAATTTTTTTTTAATTTGTGTTGTATAAATTAAAACAAAATGAATAACATATATTAGGCCTATGTTGGCATGGGTTCCGGATGCATCAATTAAAAAAATTGAGATAATTACACCCACAAGCCACTAAGAAAAATTATTTACACAAAAAATAACCCACTTTTTTTAATTACAAAAAGTAGTCATTCGACTGACTTTTGGCTATTTATTATAATTTTGCGCATTTAGCACTTGTTGCATAGGCATGTATAGTCAGTATATTTGTGTGTTATAATGTATATTTAGTATTTAACTCATGTATAAGTAATATACATTGTAGTGTATAGTTTCTATAACATTGACAAACTATATTGTATAGTCAGTATAGTTTCGCTGATCTTGGACTATTTTTATGTAAATGAAACATGAGCTATTTTCTTTGTAAATTTTTAACTTTTTTGTATGTATATGTAGTTTTCCCTTAAAAATTTCAATGCTCCAACTTGCATCAAATAAAATCTCAATTTAACTATTTTAGAAAAAAAATCTATGTTTTTTGTAATGGATGATAAAAATCAATATTTATTATACTTAAAAATATTAATATATTTATTATCATGAGTTTGTGATGATAAAAGATATTCTATAATTGTAAGACAGATAAAACCAAAATCTTGATATATTTTTTTTCAAGCGAATAACTTTCTATAAGAAAATTGAAACAGAAAAACAAGGGAAATAGAACTAATTAAAAAAAACATTCAAACGACTGACACTACGACTCATATAGGGTGAAAATAGAAAAAACAAAAGAACAAAAATAGATCTGAAACTAATTCTTTGACCTTCAGCATCAAAGGATGTGGTGACTTGCTTTTTCCTAACTCGAGCCTTGTTACATCAAAGGCTTAGGGTAAGGTTTAACTCGTTATTTTCATCATCAACATTAAGTTGTTGTTGGATAGGAACATCCAGTTGATCAATGAAAGGTCTTGTGACCAGAGAAGAAACTTCATTTCTGTCTGTATCAGTTAAATCTGAAGCATGATTATTGCTCCTTCCTGTTGATTGTTCATCATGATTGGCCTGCATGCATTGGCCACCATTGTTATTTGTCCTTGGACCATTGCTCCTTCCTGTTAATTGTGGTGCTTGGGATACCCTGCTCTCATTTGTTGTCGATATTTCTCTTACTTGTTCAGCTGTTACTCTCATTCTATACCATGCTTGTTGTAGCGTCGTTGGATGTGATTGAAAATGAGTGAGGAAGTCTTGATTAGAGGGAATCCTTTGTTCACATAAAGGGCATCGAAGCTGAGCATAGTGCGGACTCCACATTTCTGCAAACAGGAATAAAATCTATGTCAAATACAAAATTAAAAAATAAATGAGAAATCAAGTTTACAATCTCACTTGTTTAGCACAAAGAACAAGACACTGAATTATACACGTCAATACTATGAATTTTATGGATTATTTATAGGTACCAAGCTCCTGTAAAACTTACGCATTCTATTTATGGTAAGTGCGCATGAATAAATATTATTATTGCCACTAAAAGTGACAAATTTGGAAAGCAAATTAATAATATTGACAATTTTTCTATTTTTGCTATTTTCAAAAGATTTTTATTTCCTTTTTTTGCAATTCACATTTCTCAATTGGAGACTAGCTATAATCCGTTCTGCCGTTATCACATAGAAATTGAATCTTTTAATTTTTTCCGTTGACTGTCAACTCAAAGTTGACTGGTCAATCAGTGTCTCTCATTTGAAGTTAATTATTTTATTGATATAAAATATTAAATTGAGGTCCACTATTGATGAAAAGCCGATGAGAAATGGTTCCAGCTGGATTAAGTATTAGATTGATTTGGGATTGAGGCCTGTACCAATTAGTGATGATTACTGAGATTTTTTCTTATGGCTGAGATCTCTTCTGGCGAGTATGATTATGTTCTAGGTCTCTTTTGGCACGTGTGATCTCACGACTCGAACCTAGGGTCTAGAAGTGATATAACGAATGGGAACCCGAGAGTCCCCAAATAAACTTCATATTATCCATATTCACATCATCGATTCGGAAGTGCACAAAGACAGTAAATACATAGTTCTAAGGGATGAAAAAGTATGACTTACGCTATGAGATATCATAGGGATAAGGATTTGTCTGGATTCACAACTCATAGCACATAAGGACTAAGGGGCGGTAAGTATGACCCACTCTATGGGGGAAAAACGGGACTTGGGATCTTTCACATTTCCACATTCATACATGAATACACATCATGCCATAATTGAATCATAATAATCAGTTCTAATAGGTAACCATAACCATAATTCTTGAATAACAATACATAGCATATAATTGTACAAGAGTCTACAAGATGTCAAACAATGTCTCTAATTATAAGATAGGACGAGGGCCAAGACATGTCCCGAGATCACCTTCAAAGTAAAAAGCATAAACGGAAGCAACGTAAGATAGATGGATGGTGGTTTATCCTTGAAAGATATAAATCACCACAACAACTTTATTAAATCCGACTAGCCGTTAAATGGTGAATGGATGTAGTCTCTGGTCCATACATGGTTAGATCATGCAGGCAAAAGTATACATTAGTACGTTTGAATGTATTAAGTATATAGGCATGCAATGCACATAAACTTATTAAACCTGTATTTAATGTTAGATGACAAGGCACATATATAGAAATAAGCATATAACAAAAAGGATAATATATCAATATGCCATGAAATGCATGATGCATGAATGTCAAAATACTTTGTATATAAAAGAGATGGGAACTTAACTGACATAAGACCAAGTAAGCTATAATTTGGAACTTCGTCGTCTTCTCCACAATGGATAAAGAGGTGACCTACTTATCAAAGGTAGATCCATTAACATTCATCATCTACAAAGGGGCATAAACACATCCTATGTTAGGCGCATAGTTCAAGAGAAAGGAGTAAGGACCCTTGGGGATAATCCTCCCTGCCTCCAATCACATTGGTGCTAAGTCATCATCTCACAAGAATACTTATACATATACGTGCTTGTAAAAGAGGCAAAGTCTTTCAAATCATTTACATGCATACTTAGGCTTAAAGGCTAAATCACATTTCATAATCATGTATATTAGTCTAAAAAGTCAAATCATACTTTATGTCATACTTTCATGCATACAAATAACTTCATTAAGCACAAAGTCATGAGAAAAGAGTAAGGAACCTTCAGATAGCCCTCCCTGCCTCCAACCTCAATCAATGCGCCTTCATCATAGTGGTGTAAACACTCAAAATTGCTCAAAGAGCCATATCATAGATATTTATGTGATCACATTCTTGTCATACCAATACTTTCTTTAAAAACATAATCATCATCATAATTGAGACTTAGCCCACATCATAAACTTCAGGAAAAAAATCATAGTTTATGTATGCATATGTCATAAATGAGAATAACATGAGAAATAAAGATTCAAAATTAAATCAACAATACAATATGAAATTCAAGTAAATTCATAAGTAAAATTCACATTTACATCATAATTTGGATTGCCTATGCTCAAATCAAGGTTTAAAGGGGACCTGCACATTCAAATCTTTATAACCTCAATGCAAATTCATCATATTAGGGCTTAAATCACTTTCAGATAATAATAGAACATAGCTCATATCTCAATTGAATCAAATAAACAATAATCTTTAAAAAAATTCATATTTAAAATAAGCTAAACTCTATGAAAATTCAAGTAAAAGAATTTGGGGTCTTTATGGTTGAAAGGGGCCATGAATCAATCCTATACCTTAGCTAATCAAGAAAATATAGGAAGAAATTGATTAAGATGAGAGTCTTTCCTTAATCTCCGAGCCAAGTCTTCAGTAGGTTCACTTTAGGGAGTTCTTAAAAGAGAGCTTGAATAGATTCTAAGTGTTGAATGAATTTGAATGAGACAAAAAATGTATAAGTCATTTGAATGTCTTAAGATAACATAGAAGGTTATAAAAGACCCTCATGAGTAGCCAAAATTATGAAAATGTCATTAATGAAATAGATAGAAAAATGTTCCCAGGGTACCAAAAAAGGGTCTCATGGTTCGTACCAAGGCACACAGACCGTGTGCCCTTCCATGGTGCCATACTTAGAAAAATCTTCATTGCCAAAGTTCCGCGACGGTGATTTCATTCTTAGAAAATTTTCACACCAGCGCCCATACGGAGGCCCATATAAATCGTGAAGGGGCTATAAAATCCGTGAGAGGTTGATAGCCTTGGCCAAAATATGATTTTCAAGGCCAAAACCATTTACACAAGCTACCATACGGTTCATAAAATGTCACATGCACCGTGTGGAGTTCATGTGGTTTGAACCTTAGTCTTTAACTTTAAAGTTAAGGTCAACACTCTACATACAAGGCTAAGGTCTATTTCAGGGCTCCTCCACACGGCCCGTGGTGAGCCACATGGCCCGTGGAGGTGCCCATAAGGTGCCACTTTGGTCAAAAACTTTTTGAAATCAATTTTCAAGCACCATTAAGGTCATACCAAGTCCGGGTTCTTACATCATCTCCTTCTTGGGAACATCCATCCTCGAATGTGCTAGAACAAGACTTGAACGGCTTAACTTGAACATGAAACATCCAAACATAAGATCCAATGCATATTCCATCACTTAAAAATTATAAAGTCATTAAAACTCATATCAAAACATCTTTAAATCATTCATACCATCTTTAAATCATTTTCGTGCACATGTATGCATGTCATGTCATGATACACAAGAGTGAAAGAATTAGGACCACTTGGAATAGGAAGAATCTAATACCTTAGGCTTCGGTAGATTGGAAAAGATGGGGATATCGTTTCATCATGTCCAACTCCGCCTCCCATGTGACACTCTCCACATGGTGATTTCTCAAAAGCATCTTAACTGAGCCACATCCTAGTTGCAAAGTCACTTTATTTGCCTATCTAGAATTTCAACCGGGACTTTCTCATAAGACAAGTTCTCCTCAACCTTAACACTTTACAAAGGCACAATAGTACTAGGATCACCAATTAATTTCCCCCAACATAAACACATGAAAAAACCCAATGAATAGAACTCAAATCCGGAGGCAAATCTAGCCTATAAGTCATATTCCTAATCCGCTCAACAATCTTATAAGGACTCACATGCCGAGGACTCAACTTGCTCTTCTTGCCAAAATGCATTACACTCTTCATAGATGAGACCTTCACATACACCTAATCACTAACATGAAACTTAAGATCCCTCTTGCTAACATCTACATAAGACTTTTGGCAACTTTGAGTCGTCTTCAACCTTTCCCTAATCAACTTCACCTTCTCCATAGCCTCTAACACAATATTCGGGCCAATCAAAGCTATCTCCCCCAACTCAAACCCCCCATCAGAGATTTACATCTCCTACTATACAAAGCTTCAGACGGAGCTATACCGATGCTAGCATGGAAGCTGTTGTTATAAGCAAACTTGATGAGTGGTAGATGACCATCCCAATTACCCTTGAATTCCAATACATAAGTCCTTAACATGTTCAAAATTGTCCTTTCGACTTGTCTATCAATTTGAGGATGAAAAACGATACTTAACTTTATTTTAGTACCAAGTTCTCTTTGAAACGATCTATAAAAGTGAGAAGTAAATTGGGTACCATGATCCGATATGATAAACCTAGGCATACCATGAAACCTCACCAACTTTTGGATATACAACCTTGCATAATCTTTGACACTGAAGGTAGTCTTGACTGGTAGGAAATAAGCCGATTTAGTCATCCGATCAACAATAACCAAAATTGAATTAAAATGTTTTTGGGTCTAAGGAAACCTAACCATAAAATCCATATTTACATCTTTCCACTTCCAAATAGAAATCTCAATATCTTGATCCAAACCACTGGCCTTTGATGCTCTACTTTCACTTATTGATAATTAGGATATCCGGATACAAACTTTGCTATATATCTCATCGTACCATACCACCTATCCACTTTTCTTAAATCCTGATACATTTTGGTAGATCACGGGTGAATAGAATAATAAGAGTCATGAGCTTCACTTATGATCACCCTCCTAAGATTATCAACATCCACACACAATCGATCTTGATACCGAAGCACACCATCTCCCCCTTGCGAGAAAACCTCTATCTTCTTTTTGGCAACCAACTTTTTCAACTCAACTAATGACGAGTCTAGATCTCGCCTAGCCTTGACATCAATAACCACAGAAGATTCAGCCCCATTTTGAATATGAATACCACTATCATTAAAGTCGACCAATTTGACACCCAATCTAGCCAAACGGTGAACATCTTTTGCTAACTCCTTCTTACCTTCAACAACATAAGCTACACTCCCTATAGATAGTATACTAAGAGCATCAGCTACAAGATCTGCCTTGCCAGGATGATATTGTGCACTCATGTCATAGTCCTTAAGGAGTTCCAATCACCTCATTTGCCTCAAGTAAAGATCCCTATGGGTGAACACATATTGCAAACTCTTATGATCGACGAAAATATCAACATGTACCCTATATAAATAATGTCTCCAAATCTTCAAGGCAAACACTACAACTGCTAACTCAAGATCATGAGTCGGGTAATTATGCTTATGTACCTTCAATTGCCTTGATGCTATCACCTTACCATGTTGCATAAGCATACAACCGACCCAATTCGAAAAACATCACAATATACCACAAACCCATTTAATCCATCAGGTAGAGTCAAACCAGGAGCCATGTAAGTTGATCTTTCAAAGTCTAAAAATTCATCTCACATTCATCCGACCATACAAACTTTGCTTTCTTTTGAGTTAACTTAGTCAATGGAGATGTAATAGATGAGCAATCTTCAATAAATCTCCTATAATAACTAGCCAATCCGAGAAAACTTCGAATGTCTGAAGGAGTCAATGGTCTAGGTTAATTCTTCATGGTCTCAGTCTTCTTTGGGTCAACTTTAATACCATCATCGGACAGCACATGACCAAGAAAGGCCACCTTACCCAATCAAAACTCACATTTGCTGATCTTAGCATATAATTGCTTCTCCCTCAATATCTGAAGAACCAATCTCAAATGATCCATATGCTCCCACTTACTTCGGGAATAAATAAGGATATCATCGATTAAGACAACCACAGAACCATGAAAAAATTACTTAAACACCTAATTCGTAAGATTCATAAACACAGTCGGAGCATTAGTCAAATCAAATGACATCACTACAAGTTCAAAATGCGCATATCTAATTCGAAAAGCCATTTTAGGAATGTACTCCCTAACCTTCAACTGATGATATGAAATGGAGGTCAATCTTTTGTGACGTAACAAGGACATCATAAGGGTTGGGAAGCCTTAATATATAGTCCCAAGCATGACATAAGACATGAAGAAGTAAGACAATTCCTAGAACACCATCATGGCTTCCCACTCATAGGCTTGGTGCACTTCACACCTATGAAAAAAACTCTACTCGACGTGGCATGTTGGACTTCGAGGATTATTTATAAACCTAATACTCTAATACTAAGCTTATCATGACCGGACCTAGGGTTTAGAAGTGACATGACAAATGGGAACCTGAGAGTCCCCAAACAAGCCTCATACTATCCATATTCACATCGTCAGTTCAGAAGCACAAAAAGATAGTGAATACATAGTTCTAAGGGACAGAAAAGTATGACTCACCCTATGGGGATATCACAGGGACAGAGATTTGCATGAATTCACATAACATATAACACATAAGGACTAAGAGATGGTAAGTATGACTCACTCTATGAGGGAAAAAAGAGACTTAGGAACTTCCGCATTTTCACATTCATAACATATTAACACATCATGCCATAATTGAATCATAATAATCATGTCTAATAGGTAGCTATAACCATAATCCTTGAATAACAACACATAGCATATAATCGTACAAGAGTCTAAAAGATGTCCAACAATGCCTCTAATCATAAGATAGGACGGGGGCCAAGATATGTCCCGGGCTCACCCTCAAAGTAAAAAGCATACACGGAAACAACATAAGATAGATGGATGGCGGTTTGTTCTTAGAAGATAAGACTCACCACAACAGTTTTATCAAATTAGACTAGCCGTTAAATGGTGGATGGATGCAGCATCCACTCCCTAGATAATTAGATCATGTAGGCAAAAGTATGTATTAGTACGTTTGAATGTACTAAGTATGTGGGCATACAATGCATATGAACTTATTAAACATACATTCAATTTTAGATGACAAGGGTACATATATAAAAAAACATATAATAAGAAGGATAATATATCAATATGCCATGAAATGTATGACACACGAATGTCAAAGTACTTTGTATACAACGGAGATGGGACCTTAACCAACATAATACCAAGTGAGGTATAACTTGAAACTCCGTCGTCTTCCGCATAATGGATAAATAAGTGACCTACTTGCCAAAGGTAGATCCATTAACATTCATCAACCATAAAAGGGCACAAAAATATCCTATGTTAGGCACATAGTTCAAGAGAAAGGAGTAAGGACCCTTGGGGATAGTCCTCCCTGCCTCCAATCCTATCGGTGCTAAGTTATCATCCCATAAGAATACTTACACATATAAGTGCTTGTAAAAGAGGCATACATCTTTCAAATAATTTATATGCATACTTAGGCTTAAAGGCCAAATCATATTTCATAATATGCATAGTTAGGCTAAAAAGCTAAATCATATTTCATGTCATACTTTCATGCCATACTTTCATGCATAGGAATAGCTCTACTAAGCACATCTTCATAAGAAAGAAGTAAGGACCCTTGGGGATAGCCCTCTCTACCTCCAACCTTAATCGATGCACCTCCATCATAATGGTGTAAATACCCATAATTGCTTAAAAAGCTATATCATAGACATTTATGTGATAACATTCTTGTCATACCTACACTTTCTTTAAAAGCACAATCATCATTGTAATTGGGACTTAGCCTACATCATAAACTTCATGAAAAAAATCATAGTTCATGTATGCATATGACATGAATGAGATGAGAATAACAGGGCAATAGAGATTCAAACTTAAATCAACAATACAATATGAAATTCAAGTAAACTCATAAGTAAAATTCACATTTAAATCACAATTTGGATTACACATGCTCAAAATCAAGCTTTAAAGAGGACATGCACATTCAAATCTTCATAACCTTAATGCAATTCATTATATTAGGGCTTAAATCACTTTAAAATCAACAATAGAACATAACTCATATCTCAATTCAATCAAATAAATAATAATTTTAAAACCCATATTTAAAGTAAGTTAAATTTCATGAAAATTCAAGTAAAAGAGTTTGGGGTCTTTATGGTTGAAAGGAACCATGAATCAATCCCACATACCTTAGCTAACTAAGAAGAAATAGAAAGAAATTGATGAAGATGAGAGCCTTTTCTTAATCTCCAAGCCAAGTCTTCACTAGTTCACTTTAGGGGAGTTCTTAAGGGAGAGCTTGAATAGATTCTAAGTATTGAGTGAATTTGAATGAGAAAAGAAGAGTATAGGTCATTTGAATATCTTCGGATAACATAGAGGATCACAAAAGACCTTTAGAAGTAGCCAAAATTACAAAAATGCCATGAATGAAATAGAGAGAAAAATATTGCCAGGGGTCTTTTAGGAGGGTCTCACGTCCGTACCAAGGCACACGAACCGTGTGCCTTTTCGTGGTGCCATACTTTGAAAAATCTTCATTGACAAAGGTCTGAGACGGTGATTTCATACTTAGAAAATTTTCACACCAACGCCCATACGGAGGCCCATACTGACTGTAAAGGTGCTATACAGTCTGTGAGAGGTTCATGTGGTACAAACCTTGGCCAAAATGTGGTTTTCAAGGCCAAGGCCACTTACACAAGCCACCACACGATCCATAAAGTAGCACACGGACTGTGTGGGGTTCATGTGGTGTGAACTTTAGTCTTGAACTCTAAATCTAAGGCAAACACTCTACACACAAGGTCAAGGGTCACCTCAAGGCTCCTTTATACGAAGTTGTGACCCTCTATGGTAAGCCATACAGGCCGTGGAGGTTCCCATAAGGTGTCACCTTGGTCAAAAACTTTTCGGAACCAATTTTCAAGCACCATTAAGGTCATACCAAGTCCGGGTCCTTACATATGATTATAGTCGAGGTCTATTTTGGTGAATGTGACTATTGTCGAGGCTTTTTCTGATGACCGAAGTCTTTTTCAGCAATGATGATTGATACATGATCCATGTGTGGCCCCTATAGGTTTTGATCTAATTATATTAATGGAGTGTATATTAGGACAAACATATATCATAATTCCTTGACATTGCATTGTATCTTATTATTTGCACTTCTCTACATCTCATTCCCTTTTTACTCAATTGTTTATATATATATATATATATATATATATATATATATATATATATATATATATGTATGTATGTATGTATATCTATGTG
>JAABOM020061535.1:0-10936 GCA_011800125.2 Solanum clarkiae
AGTGCTAGTTTGAAAAATATAAGTATTTTTTTTTACAATATTAGTTAAGAATACATATTTACTAATTAATATATTTTCAAAAGACAACATAAATCTTAAATACTTAATTTAATATTATTTATAAAAACCCTTATTTTTCTAAATATAAATTTTTAATTTTAGATAATTTATTTTATTTTTAAAAATTGATATAACGCTGTAATTGCACTCATGCAACCAAACAATTATATTGTGACAAACAAACATGTCAAAGTATTTACAAGTCTAGTAATTACTATCATAGTAATTACACCAATTCCAATTACCAGGTTGCTCAAAGATACCAAATATTTGTACCACATGGTATGACCCTCGAATTAAGAACAAACCATATCAGGTTTTGGTTAAAGGTGTCATATTAACATGGATTGTAGGTAGCTGGTTTTACTAAGCCAAGATATGTGAAAACAATGACCAAGAAGCACCACCCTCTTATATTTAATAAAAAAAGTAATGATTATATTTAATAGAGAAATAGAATAACAATAAGTTGGTGCAAGTACAATGCTTATTCTGTTATATTCTTTTAAATTTGGGTTCACCTCATCATGCAAGTTCTTTTTCACATGTATTCACTTCTCTTTTGTCAAGCTATTGCATCTTTTTGTGATGCATGTATACATGGACTCTCAGGGCGACACTGATTCTCGCTAAGCACTCTATTCATTCCATTGTCTTGCGATTAACCCTATCTATTAATGAAGGACTTATGTTTGTGACGTGACATTTAGTATTTTTTTTTTGGTATAGACAAGGCCTCATCTCATGTGTTACTTAGAAGTTCCATAGATACCATGTTCATGTCATGTTTTAGTTTGTAAAATTTGTATTGAAGCCTTGCGTGGCGATGTTATCTACTTTGTTATTTTAACTTTCTAGTTAATGAATTACTCAATGTTTTATGAGATGTTTCACCTTTCGCTTCTACGTATCATGTTCGTAAATGGTATAAGAGAAATAGGGTTTGTTGATCGAGCAATTCAGGTTAAAGGAATAACTTCCAAATCCTGTTTAATTCTTACATGTCGAATGAGTAGGTGATGAGCAAGAATTGCAAGACTCAAGCAATAAAACCACTCATTAAGTAAGATATGAATTGTTTGTTAATAAGGAATGAGACTCGATGTCACGCCCGAGAGGATACCCTAGACGCAACTAGCACTCGGAGACTATTGCTAGCTCCTAAGCGAACCATCTTGTCCCATGCATTCGTTCAATCAACTCATAAGTGGAAGATATCAGAAACTAATAAACTAATAGTGGGCTATCACGATCACAATCATATAGAGTACGAAATAAGCAATTCAATAGAAATAAGAAATGGGAACAATAGTCAATCCCGACCTCAACTATCAATGTCTATATCTATGAAACCTCTAAAACTATTAGCTAACAAGGTACCATGACAGGCCATAGCTACCACAATCAAGTGAAATAACTCAAGGAAATAAAAGAAATAAATATGTCCTCCGAAAGCAAGGAGGACTCACCAAATTTTTGTCGGGAATCCACGAACCTCAACGATTAGTCTGCTGAAGTCCTCTGTCTACAGAATCTACATCATAAAATGATGTAGCTCCAAAGGGGAGTTAGTATGTGGAATGTACTGTATGTAAAACGGGACAAAGTAAACCATATAAGTATAACATTAGCTCATCAATCACTCATCCTCAAATAAGAATAAAGGATAGGACTCTATCGCTTCACTATCCATCAAGACATCATACAATCACATCAACATCCGAGTACTATCTTAAAGGAACCTATCTGGGAGTTTCTATAATCGATACTACCACCTATGAGCCGGTAGTGATACAAAGAAGAGATATCGTTGCCACATCCGTCCAGTACCTTGCCGGGGTAAAGGATGACTCTGTCGGGGATCCTAAAGATGTCTGTCAAGTCCTCTATGGGACAAAGGAAACATCCGCTTTTGTTGTCCAATTCTCTCCTATGCTAACCATGTAGGTAATGAGTGCGAGTGGGACTATCTCTTACCCATTTTCACGGTCCAATCCTCCATTCTCTATTTTTCTTCTCTCAGTAACTCTTAAGTAACACTTAAGAAAATATGGATTTTTTAAACCCTTTTGTACGTATTTAAGCTTAGGAATACGGCTTTGGGATAATATAAATAGGTTGGGCAAAGTCAGAAATACCACTCATGAAAGGAAAAAATTCACTACGAATGTATTTTTGTGTCCAAAAATTTTACATCGAATATTAACGAAAAAAATGTGTGGTCCGCATCCCAGCCGCCTCACTCCTTGGGCGCGGAAACCTCACTGTTTTTTTTCCTTTTGTGAAACAATATTTTTTGACCCAGTTGCTCTAAAATTAGGTCGAGAACATTCTCTAACTCGATTTTCCATGCTAATCACAAATCAGATCTCGAATTTTCCATCAGAGTTTTGGAAGACACGTTATGCATACGATACATCTTAAGGGCATGAAGGTAATTTTACTGTAACACCATATACCTTACATGTACTTGTCCTACGCACATGAAACATGCTATGGCCTTGTCATATTAGCGTCTATTTTTAAAAGTGCTTGAATCTCATATTAGATGGCAATATGTACGTCTAATGCTTAAAAGGGTCGAGTGTATACAAGTTTTAAGTCAAATTGACGAGATCACGGCCTTAACTGAAGTGAGAGAAGTGCGGTGCTTGTAGACTTAGGAAGCTAGCAGGTGAGTCACATACTTGCTTAGCTTAAATTTTTTAGCTAGACGGAGACGAGGCCCGACGTCAATTTGTCCAATTCCGATTATGAATAAAGTTCGTGTTAAAGGTGTAACTTCATCCACGTTTTAGCATCATAAATGGACTATATTTTTAGCCCAAGAAGGATATAAAAAGAGCCCAAAGAAATCACAATTTCTTTGATAATTTACGCCCAAACCAACTAAGAGAAAGGGGGAAAATGGGCAGCAAAGGCCCGTCAATTTGGAGCCCATTAAGGCCCAAGTGAAAGGAGAAAAATGGTACATTACTTACTTGATAAAATAAGGCCTAAAATGGAAAAGAAATTCGGCCAAAGAAATCCTTTAAAAGGGCTTACAAGAAGCTCCTTCAAGTCATTTAACTTAGACAAAAAAAAAATCAGCTTTCCAAAGCTTTCTCTCTACACCTTCTTAACCTTGCAAATCAGCCACATGGAAACTTTTAGGGTTTTTGGAGAAGCCCTACACATTGAAGGTAAAGTTAAGTTAGAATACATATTATTTAGTGTTGTTTTCTCATGAAAACAAAGAGGCTAAGCTGATTATACCTTTGCTGAAATTGTTGGATAGCATGTGCTCCAAAGGTTGTTGTTCATTTTTCTTGTGTATTTGGAAGCTTTTCTCTTTTTGGTTGGATTGATTATGAAGGGAGACTACTGTTTTTAATGAGTCTTGGTTCTATAATGATGTATAAAGGCTGCTGTACTATTTTTACAGTACGTAAAAGTGAGTTCTTGTATGATATCGTAATTGTGCTCTTAATAGGAATTTATGCGCTGATGATCGGAGATTGTTGTTTCACGTTCTCCATATACTTTTGAAATATTTGTCAATGTCTTGGGACTGTTTTTATGTGTACATATGGTGGGGACTATTTGGTTAAAGTTGGAACAGGTTTGAAATTGTCGATGTCGAAATGTAGCGAATGGATGTAACGTTATGCCGCCTATTTGTATGTTGTATATAATTGTTATGTGTTGTGCTTTGTGAGATGTTGTAAGAGTTTTATTGCACTAAACAAGGATGGACATGATATGTAAATGAGAATTTGTATTAGAAAATACAATTAGAGGCGAAAAGGTTGAAAGAATATGCTCGGGTTTATGATTATACGCTTGCTGCCCGTGTATTGTTTTTATGAGATTGGGCTGCCAAGATGTATCTAATGGTTGCTAATGCTAGTTTTATCACTACTATATTGTAGATAAATTATTTGGAGGAAGGGAAGGTTATCTCGAGGTAATAGCGAGGTCGTACAACGAGGTATGTAAGGCTACACGATTTTGTATTACTTGGCATAAAATCTAGATTCTTCCTTAGCACATAGAGGCACTTACCAACTCCGAAACACCTATTAACCATGTCTCCACTCTTTCATATTTTCATATGCTCCCATGCATAGGCACCTTCAAATCTACATACATACATGGCTACCAAGTTACATGGGTTCTTGTTGCTAAATAAAGTTCACGAGTTGTTTCATCTCATACACATTCCATTATTTGCTTAACGTACTCTTTTCATTGTCATATTATCTTGTATGATTATTTACATGTCCAATGCTACATCTATAGTTCTACAGCTCCAATATTATGACCACTAAAAGAATCATCTCAAAGGTAATGGAAAGATAAAGTAAAGTATATTGCCTATTGATGGGTGGTAACCCAAGGGGTAGAAGAATCACCTGGCCAGGGTCGATCCTATCACGAGGGGTAGCCTAAGGGGTGAAAGAAAAAGCCTAGCCAGGGCCGATCCTGATATAGATTTACCACTGATCAGCTGGTCATTTGTATTACATGTTTTCCACAGGTTATACAGTAAAGGTAAAGTAATAAAAAAAACATAAAGTACATAATCCCACAGTATAACTAAAGGTGGTCTCTTATCTTACACCAGCGCATAGTTTCATTTGAGTTGTTACTTAATATACAATATTTCCTACCTTACGTATTTAGTACATTATCTCGTAATGACGTCCCTTATGGGGGACCTGCTTTTCATGCTGCAGGTACAGGTTCTAGTTGATCTCCTCACTAGGAGTACAGGATATCCAGCTGTTGTTACTAAGATCCAGGTTGCTATGGAGCTTTATTTGTCTAGAGCTTATATTTTTGTATTATATAGTTAGTCGAGGCGGGGCCTGTCCCAACCCTTGTTAGATATTTTTCCTTATCTAGAGGCTTTATAGACTATGTAAATTAAAGTGTGGTCATGTCTCCTACTTTAGACAATGTGGCCCCATTGGCCTAGCCATGTGCATTTCTTTTTGGCTTGTTATTACTATTTACTTTCTTAAAGGCATGTCGAATTTAGAAATCCCTTATAATATGTATAGAAAGCGCAGGGATATAGTTTGGTTCTCTCAAGCCTTATCGGCAACGGGTGCTAGTCCGCCTTAACGGGACTCTGGGAGTGACATTTACGGGGTAGAGTATCAGTCAAGACAACTTTCAATACCCCAATCAATCAACCCAGACAGTCACAAGTCTCTTAGAATAGGCAAATTGGTTCGGATCAAAGGTAGAAATAGTTTTTTAGAATTTTCACCATCGAGCACGAATGAATCGATGAATCAATCATTTAGAATATCTTAAACACTTCGAAAATTGTTCCTTCGAACTAACAGAGGAAGCCATCAACTCTAATGAGAATGGGGCCATTGATACATAAAACTCTATGTTCAACCCTCAAGCTTAGCACCTCATCGCAGTTGTACTCTCTTGTCATAGCACTTTACTCTATCAACTTAATCTTATAGTTGTTACTCCAATTTCCATCTATGCACCTCCTCCTCTTCCATTCAAACCTACTTCAACTAAATCTGAGAATCTTCAATTCTACTTAACACCTTTACCTCCACCGTTCAATGAACTCTCACTAAAAGTCACACCCACATACTCTTACCTATCTATTACACGTCATAGGGTCTCACCCCTCTCCCTCTCCCTATCTCTATCCCTGTATGACACAAGTTTAACACTCATATCACAATGATTCTACATTTACTCCTCCTCATCTACCCCCACTCTCAATCTACTACTATCAACATCATAATTCGGATTGGAGAAACTCATCATTTCCCCTTGGCGAATCCTCAAATTACTACTTCTCATGCAAAATAAGCACGAATACCATCAAGAACTCAAATAATCCGATACTCAAATACACATTCTCAAGTATAGACCTAGAACACAATATCTAAGTTTCAAACTTTATTCCCAACATCATTAGTAGGCACGAATACTATCAAGGACCTGCATACCCAAGTATGTAGAGGCTCAAAAGGAACATCAACTCAAGGATAGGAACTCAACTCCCGTATCACAATTCAAAAGTACCCATTCTCTCCCATTCCCTATAACTTGTCTATTATCCTCAACAATACTCCTATAAAGATTGGAAAGATGGATTACTCAAAGAGCTGGAAACGAAAGATCATTAGCATGATTCAATCGAGAGAATTGTATCTGAAGAAATTCGTAAAGGAATACAATCTCTCTTGTATGTCAAGACTCATTAGAAATTCACAGAACTATACATAATATAAAACTTAGTCATATCTCCTTTAACATAGGAGTAGAAATACATGATCAATGGGGTAAGATCAAGATTAATGAATGATTTCATTGCTTTTCATCCTCCTAACTTGACTAACAATCAGTAAGTGGTATTTGAGACTAGGCCACAGGTGTGGCAGTCGCATACCAAGCGTGAAGCGAGTATTACCTCAACAGAAGAATATGGAACGTAAGACATGACAAAAACTGACGTCTCATCTAGATCATCCCATCTCTGTCAAACTCAAGATCTACTTCGGTCTACCACTTCATCATCTCCTCCTTAGCTCTCAAGGTCTTCTCTCTAAGTTTGCTAATCAATTCCTCCACTAGGCTATAAGCATATACCCTCACTCGATCAAGGAATCACTACCCACAAAAATCTCTTAAACCCTTACGCGATGCTATAGTCGCATATATTTAACTAGCCGCTCAGATGCTTTTCACCAATATCACTCTTAGCTCCTTTCCTGCCTCTATGGGGATCTATCTATATTTACTATTCTTATGGCGTACCTAACCACTTCCCACGCCTCTTGCAATCTAGCATATTCTTTTGTCTGCTAACACTCAACTTCTATGTTCTCATAAACCCATCTGTATAAGGCTTAGACTATAGTGGAAGACTCCTCAACATCTACCCATAAGACCCCCAATTAGCTTAGTTGCTTGGGATGACACCGAATGCCTACCTCAACTTACTTCACATTGAACTCAAAGATATTGTCTAGATTCTTATAGCAGTCATAACTTAGAGCTTCACACATCTTTACAGAATCATAGATAGACATTTCAAGTCTCTTCTTATCCATTGAGCTATCCTCGTTTCACTAATATCACCTAAGGGGCATTTGTACCCTACCCATAACATCACTTTCGTTACCACTTAGCATCTTTACAGACTATGGCAAGCCTCTGAGAGGAAATATCCAATTTAAGACTATTACTCTCACAATACTATCTTCTCTTTCACACTACTCCTCAGAATTCAAGCTTAGGGTCTAGTACTAACATGTGCATCTATCATCTAACTCAATACCACTAACTTGCAACTACTACATAATTGTTTAGGGAACATAATCTTACTAAAATCTCATAGCGAGTACTCAATCAACACATCCCCTCTTCACAACTCATGTGCTAACCACTCACCATACCTCTTTATCTAGCTAAGCTTATAACTCTATGAATCTCATGAACTCTCACGTACATTCATAAGCCTAACTTAGATCTATTCTATCATATTAAAAGAAATCTTTCCCCTTATTCAAGATTTACACTTCACCTTCAATAGAATACATACTACAACACATCAGCATACACTTCCTTCTAGTTTGGGCGTGCTCTAACACATTTTGACCCTAACTCTCTCCCTCTCTATATCTCATCATGACATGACACTCATAGGATACTTTCGACTCTATCATCAAGCTTATGGCCATCAACTTATCTCTTCACTAGTTACCTAATGGATGCATATCTCTAACTGTAAGCCTCAATCACTCACCACTCTCCTTACCCAGTCTCATCCTCTCCCTCACTATCTTTCTAGCTCAAGGGTAACAACTCTACTTAAGGTTTTACAAGAACTCAAATCTCAATCTTAGTTGGCAACATTAACATTCTTGGAAACATAAACTCTTCTATAATGCATAACATTAAAAATCATGTAAAGATTCAACTTATACCTGTCACAACCTCGCAGAGTGTTCCTATGAGCTAGGAAACTATTGCTACACATACACTGTCTGTAGCCTCACTCACGCTAAGAATAGCATCTCACTTATTCCCTCTGACTGATAGTGTAGATCTAGCGAGTTGCGCTGGGTTAGCCCACTTCGGAAAATCCCTCTAGAAGTGACCCTCTTGTCCCCACCTGAAGCAGCCGCTGGTGCCCAAATGACACAGCCCCAAATGGAGTCTGTCGCACCTTCTACATGGTAGATTTTCTATATGGCCTCGAGCCATATTTTCTCAGGATGAAAGGTTGCAAATTTTGAAGGGTTAATTTCTTCTCGGCCTCAGAGTATATATACTATTGGACATGGATGCAGTCACCGATGGTGGCATATACTTCTAAGGTCTCTGTAAACGGGGAAACTTACTTTTCTCTCCACCCAAGATTCCTCCATCTCACTCTCCTTGTCCTCTTCTACCCATCAATTATGTACAATAGCTTGAGTACCTGGCTCAAGCTTCACGGTGCTGATAGTATCCTTCAAATCCACGATGCGGTTATAAGACACGGTTTAAAGACGTGTAAAGCACGATTTAGAAAAGAAATCTTATAGGCTTTGACTTTAACACTATCGCACAATTTAGAATCTGAAAGAAGGGAAATAATTCCTAAATGTCCTACAGGCTCCAAATTATGGAAGTGGAGCTCTTCACACCAATAATAAGGACTCTACTAGACATGGCTTCATAGACTCCCTAGGAATCTTGAACTTTGTGCTTTGATACCAAGTTTGTCACACCCCGAGAGGCTACCCTAGACGTAACTAGCACTTGGAGACTATTACTAGCCCCAAAGTTGACCACCTAGTCCCATTGCATTTGTTCAATTAACTCATAAGCGGAAGATATCAGAAAATAATAAACTAACAGTGGCCTATCACAGTCACTATCATATAGAGTACGAAATAAGCAATTAGATAGAAATAAAAAGTGGGAACAGTAGTCAATCCCGACCTCAACTATTACTGTCTATGTGTAAGAAGTGTCTACAACTATCAGCTAGAAGGTACCATGACATATCATGACTACCATAATCCAGTAAAATAACTCAAGGAAATAAAAGAAATAAATATGTCCTCTGAAAGCATGGTAGGGCTCACCAAATCTCTGTCAGGAATCTGTAAACCTCAACTATTAGCTTGCAGAAGTCCCCTGTATATAGAATCTGCATCATAAAATGATGCAGCGTCAAAGGGGCATTAGTATGTGGAATGTACTGTATGTAAAATAGGCAAAAGTAAACCATATAAGAATAACATCAGTTCATCAATCACTCATCCTCAACTCAGAATAATGGACAGGACTCTATCGCTTCACTATCCATCAAGACATCATACAATCGCATCAACATCCGAGTATGATCATCAAGGAACCTATCTGGGAGTTTTTATAACCGACAACCGCTACCTATGAGTCGGTAGTGATACAATAAAAAGATGTTGTTGCCATCCATGCCAGGGTAAAGGACGAATCTGTCAAGCATCCCAAAGAGGTCTGTCAAGTCCTTTGCGGGACAAAGGAAACATCCGCTTTTGCGGTCCAATCCTCTCCTATACTTGCCACGTAGTTAATGAGTAGGAGTGGGATCACTTTTACCTATTTTGATGCTAATACTCCTCCTAGGACTCAATACGCTCATAAGTCTATCAAGGTCAGACTCGTTATACAACCAAACCCCCTCTCAAGCAGGGTCCTCATCTCATCTATCAGTCTATCAACTTCAGAAATAAATTCTTCCCTTCAACTCTACCTCAATCTCATTTAAACCTTAAGAATATTGACTTCATCTACTTCAACCATCACAGTACTCATCTGAGGACTCAGACCACAACAATCAACACATTCATAAATAGTCAATGCTCTAGACATCACTCTAAGTTCATTATTTAAGTCTTTTACAAAGAATTTATATAGGGTAATAATCACATAATAATACGTGTAAACAGTTTGCTAAAACATAATGATCATCAATTTTACATAAAATATAAGATTTAAAGATAGATTTCAAGAAAATACTCAAGAACTTAAACTCAAGACTTATCACTTAACAATTTACAACTTAATCTATGCATTGGGGCACATGCAAGAACAATTCTGTTAGACCCCGTAATTAACTAAAAGGAGGTCAATTACTCATTAGGAAAAATTGTTGTGATTGAGGCATATTTTAAATTTTACTAACTTATGGTGCGTGAGTATGGAATCAAGTGAACTTTGCGGGTAAAAATCTAGTTGAAGTCGGAAGTCCTTAATTGGATTAAAATAGAAATGTTTGGGACCTAATCGGTCAATCGGCTAACTAGGAGCCCTTATGTTGCAAGTTCCAAAAGTTGTATGTCTATATATACCCCTCTCTTGCAAGACTAATTCACTTTCTTACACTCCAACACTTAGAAAAATTTAAGAAGAGAAGAAGAAGAGAAGAAGAAGAAGAAGAAGAGGAAGGAATCAAGTAAGTCCTAATACTTGTCTCATTAATTTCTAAGTATGATAGCCTTTAGCTAATATTGAAGTGTAAGTTGGAAAATTAGGGGCATGAGAGATAGGATTGTGGGAGCTTTGAGGGGCATAAATTGTATACATATTCAATTATACCTCTGTGTTTGTGCATGAAGAACATTATTTTCCATGTGTAATCAATTCAAGAAGAAGATTGAAGCAAAACAAAAAAAATAAATGTTGATGAACAGTAGCAACCCTCTCGGGTTGCTACAGTACTTTTGGGAAAAAATCATTTTTTTTGGCTTCTCAGAAAATTATCGGTTCTAGGGTGTGGTATTGAGGTTCTTAAGTTACGTGGTGTCTTTGGTTTGGTGGAAAAACGCTTAGAAATTCGTAATTGAAGTTTGGCGTTTTAAGGGACAAAAACTTG
>JAABOM020061536.1:0-10935 GCA_011800125.2 Solanum clarkiae
TTTCGAATTTCAAGAATTGATTTTGCTCAAATTAATTGAGTTTAGATTGATTCTCGATTTTCGAACAATTTTCAATTCATTTTCAATTTATTTTTAAGCCGGTAATTTTCGGCATAATAGACCTCTACAGACGTGTGCTGACCATTGATAAGGTTTAGGATTTCTTATTATATATGCTATAGGAGTTCTTATTATATGTCATGGAATTCTAATTAATTAAGTATTTATAATTTTTAAAAAAGATTAAAAGAGAATAATAAGAAATTACAATTGCCTTTTATTTAAAAAAAAAAAAAACCTCTACAATAGATAAAATTATCATTTACTATTTTTCTAAAATAATCGTCAGTTAAATTTTGAACTTTGAAACTAATTAAAAATATAATTATCACTTAAATTTAGGGATTTAAAATTAATTAAAGTTATAATTAAAATTAATTAAAGTTATAATTATTAATGAGAGGTAAGAATTCCTAATAGTTAGTAATTTTAAATTGAGAAAAAACCATCCTTAACTTTCGAAGCTGCACCCCTTTTTCATTTAGAAAAGGAATGAGGATTGGAAGAAACCTATTACAACGACAAAGTTAAAAGAAATCTATTTTAATATAGAAAAGGGGGTTCTTTTCTTTCAACCGTAAATTCTTTTCTGTAAGGTATTTGATTTTACGTTTTTTAAAATTTTGGTAATCAGTGATAGACATGAATATATTTGTTGTGTACATTCTTTTGATTAAGTTTTCTTGCTCCTTAATTGCTAAAAATATTTATCCTAATAAATGTTGAATATATATTGCAATCATGTAAGAGGGCTCTTTTTTTTTTCCTCCTTCCTTTACTTCAGTTTGAACCCGTCCCAACAACAAACATTTGAAACAATTTCTTGCCTCATCAAATCCAACTAATTTAGGTGTCGTCTTTCATACTTCTAAAAACGGGTGATTTTAAGTCCAGATAGCTTTTGTAGTGAATTTTCTTTGTTTGCCCTCTATGACTAAAGTGAATAATGGGATAAGATTTTCTCTCCCCTCCTAGTATTTTTGGATCGAGATGCCTCAACTAGATAACTAAAAATAGCATCTTCGCGTTATTTGTAATGAAAAGAAAAAAGAAGATTTTCGGATATTTTTTCCAGGGAAGGAAGATATATTACCTTTATAATTCAACTACTAAAAGATGCCTTCAATCTTACATGCAGTGATGAACGTAGATATATTACAAAGAGAGAAATGTTTTTTAAATTAAATTAATTAAACATTAATTATCATTTTCAAAACTATTTATGAAAAAATATTTTTAAAGTTAATAGATTTATAAATTATTAAATTTTGGTCAAATAGAGTACTCCCTTCGTTTGAATATGTTTGTCCTATTCTGACTTGACACGAAATTAAGAAAGTAAAGCCTCATTTGTTTTCATTAAGATTAAGACTAGATGCACATTTGAATATTAAGATTTAAAGATTTAAAAATGTATATGAATACTAAGATGTTGCATTAATTAAGATCTGAATTCTAAATCGTTTAAATTGTTTATTTTCTCAATATTTTTTAATGTAGAAAATTTGCCTTTGTTTTTTAAAAAATAATAAACATAAAATTCAAAGAAAACACTAAAACGATCTAATATTTGTATTAATAAAATATTTTAAATTTTTTATATGACAATCAACGATGGTGATGACTAATGACGATAGTTGTATGTATCAATATGGAATGATATTGATTAATGACAGTAATCGTGGGAAGTATCTTATGATATATTTGTTGATAATAGTAATTAATCATGATTGTTCATAGTAGTGACTGATAAATAGTAGTGGAATGATATTGATAGCCATGACAGTGGTGAATAATAATGACGACCAGCATTATATAATGTTGACTAAGTAATGAGATTTGAAGTATAAGATTAAGCCTTTCGTTAAGTGCAAACAAATAAGACCTAAAGAAAAATTTTGAATTAGGTGATCATAAATTAAAATGTTGATTGATCTTTTATCATTCATTAAAAACCTCCACAATAAATAAAATTGTCATTTTATTATTATTCTAATATTTAGAGCTTTGATATTGATTAAAGCTATAACTATTAAATTTTTACTTATTTGTGATAGATAGAAACTCTTAATATTTAGTACTTTAAAATTGACTAATTAGAATTTAATTCTTCAATATTTTCTTATTTGAACTATATGTGTCTAAATAAAATTTTAAAACTTACGATAAATAGTCTATATGTTTAGTAGAATAAATGTGGATAAATTATTCTTTTGATTGACTAAAATGCCTTTAGTTTTATTGCAAAAAAGCATATTCTTTAAAGATATTTTATAAAGAAAATGATTATGGATGAATATGAAATGAAGAAGACAATAGGGATTTAAGGATGGTTGTTGGACGGATTAGATATAAAGATTTTGATTTGAATTTTTGATTGTTGAATTTAAGAAATTAAAATCGAGTATAACTTCTTTTGCTTATGATGCTTTAATAGATGTATATTTTATCTTCATATCACAATATTTATGTATATGTGATAGATCAAGGAAGCTTGATTCGATAAATAAAGACATCAAGGAAATTTTTGTTTCTTTTATTAGCATCAAAGTTTCAAGTTAGATTTGTTATTATCTAAAATCAATTTGAATATTTGTGCTTCTTTGCGGAATGAGACAAAAGCTCATGACTACATGGATTCAAAACACAAGATAAGCACAAAAATAAGAGCAATTCTGATTGATTAGTTGATTCGATCAAATTCACCATAAATTTGAATTTAATTCAAAAACTCTTTACATCATAATCAACACAATTATATCAAGAAGGAAATTGCAGTTGACGGGCATTAATGACATGCTCATAGCCTTCAAATATGAGAAAATTTGGGCTCCTGAAGTATATTTCTAGAGCTTACATCAAATAAAATTTGAAAGTCTTTAACCACAGGAACTGCTTATGGCTAAAGCTAACAACTTTATGAATGATCTAATTATTTTATTTTTCATGTCAATGACTTCGTGTGCATCTTAGACAAAACTTATACTCATGATCAAGTGTAAACTAGGGAGATCAAACAAATTCTTGGACAGTCGGAATGACACATAACAATCCGAACACCTTACATTCCTCTTATATTTAATTTCATTAAAGCTTCATAATTCAGAAGTAGTAAAGTTTTTTATATTCTTGACTATTTATTCGTCTGTCACAATAAGTTGATTGTACTAACTGAATTCCTTAATAATAGATGGAAACCATGATATACTTTCGGGATGAGCTAAGGTTGATGAATTATACAACCATTATATATTGCACACGTTTTATTAATTGATGCATAAAAAGGTTCAAAGAGTTAAAGGATGTTTGTCATGCCCCGGGCGAATATCCTTGGCGTGGCCAGTACTTGAAGAACCATTACTGATTTTCCAAGAGAACCACTTGGCCTCAACGTCACATCAACTCGACAGTGGAAGAATAACTCAACTAAACGAGCATCATATAAGAAAATATAACCCTATTGCACCATAATTTATAGATGAAAATAAGTTTAGATACAAAAGACTCATTAAATCCTCTACTCAAATGTCTAAGAAGCCTCTACTCAACCAGTCTAGAATGGTGCTATGATAGGCCATGGACACCTTAACTCAAAGAAAGTAAAGTGTTCCATGATAATGAAAGATAAAGGGATTCTCTGGAATGCGAAGGCTCACCAACTCCGAAGTGTACTGAACCTGAGCCTCAACGAAGCACACGCTGAGATTCTCTATCACCTGTATCTGCATCATAAGACGATGCAGGACCAAATGGATGCTAATACATAGAATATACTGGTATATAAAATAGCTCAAAAAAATAAAGCTCGACTCACTCATCTCAACTCAACGTCCATGCTCAACTCAATATGCAAGTTTTATAGAAAAATCATACTTTTAAAGTAGGCTTAGTAAAACAGACTCAGTGTGAAATCTCATGCTCAAATCAATGTTGCTCGGAAGTTTCTCTAACCGACATTCCTTATCCCACCACCTTTACTTAAGTGATGCACAACAAATCAACATTGTTGTCACGTCCGCCCTTAACTTGCCACGGAAAAGGGTGATCAACCTCAACCTCGCTCCGTCGGATCCTAGGAGAGTGACCACTTGTGGGACAAGAGTTGCTAGTATTATGCTGAAATGACTATCCTACGCTGGCAAACATAGTTTGGTGTGCTCCTCAATCACCCAACTCCATGCTCAATACTCCTCCCAAGACTAAAATAGGCTCAACTCATCATATGACTCACACATCAACTAACTCTCAATCAGATAGGGTCATCTCATCTCAACTCATCTCAATTACTCATCAATTCAAGCAATTAATGCAACAATCAACTCGACTCGGACTCATACGGTCATTTAGACTCACTCAATTTACTCATCAAGTATTGCAATGCAAGGTGCTCATGCATACTGACATGTATGACTCAATGTAATGTATTTCTCATACTCAATCATGCTCAAACTACCCAGCTCTTATACTCAAACTCATCATCAACTCTATAATATACACAAGAACTAATGAAATCATGCAATTTAAGAATCATGCTATCAAGTAAAAAGCTCCATCACAACTTCATGTAGAAAATCATGCAATGGAACAATATACCTCATATATAATCAAGAAATCTCATAATAGGTAAAAGAATTTAGTATTAAAGTAGTAAAATTTCTCAAATATCATCTTATACCAATGCTTTGACTCAAATAAGTAAAGGGGCGTGTTAAAGAACAAGATTCCACACTTTGGTAAGCCTTACATACTTGAGAATGGAAGAAACAACGAAACCACAACTAATCCTTGCACTTGGATTTGAAACCCTAACTCCTCTTTCTCCTCTTGCTCTCAAGAAAACCCAAGTGAAAATGGGGGAGTGAACACTCTAGGGTTTGATTTTAGGACTTTATACAAGTCTAAAAATGTGAGGGGTTTTAATTAAAAATACCCCTTAGTAAGAGCTGTGATAGGGTCCACAAAACCCCGCTTACGACTCGTAGTCCCTCCTAGGAGTCGTAACTACCCCTTGTAGGTGACAAGTTTAAAAATCTGGAATCTCTAGGAATCGATATGAAACCTCCCGATATATGGGTCATAGATGCCATCTCGTAGATCGAAAGTCCCAAAAATTTGGGTTGCTGAAATTCACCACGAAACCCCTCTTTATGAGTCGTATCATGTATGAGTCATAACCTATCTTGTACTCTGAAGGTCCTTGAAACTTGAATCACTCGAATTCCACACAGAAGCCTCTCTATGAGTCGTAAAGCTGAGTATGAGTCGTAAAAGCTCTCGTAAACCCTCTGCTGCAGCTTTTTCTCAGATTTTCTCAGCAATTCTCTGCACAAGCTCATCCAAATCAAATAGAAGGAATATAAGAGATGTTACATTATCTCCCCCTTGGGATCATTCATCCTTGAATGAAGAGAAAGATAGGAATTTTAGTCAAGGCACGAATTTCTCTATGGACTCTAACCCTCGACCAACTCTCAACTCACACATGCAATCAACCAAGAAAAATTAGCAAGTAAACAATCAAGTACTCAATAAATCATATCAATCCTCACTCGGACTCTAGAACTCTATCATAGACCATGTTGAGAATGAAATGAGGACTCAAGGAATGGAAATTTAAGAATTTAGAGGAATTCAATACCATCAACTCTCTCATCATCAATAGACAAGAATAAATGAGGGTATTTGGCCTTCATGTCCTCCACATCCCAAGTAGCTTCTTCTATTAGTTGGTTCCTCCATAATACCTTGACAGATGCAATCTCTTTATTCATCAACTTGCAAACCTGTCGATCATGGATCTGGACAGGGATCTCCTTATAACTCACGCTGTCTCTCACTCAAATACTCTCAATAGCCACAATCAATTGTGGATTTCCCAAACAGTTTTTAAGGATAGAAATGTGGAAAACTGGGTGGACGGCCTCCAACTCTGATGGTAGCTCTAACTCATATGCCACATTGCTCACTCTCTTTATAATCTGATAAGGGCCAATGTACCTCGGAATCAACTTCCCTTTCTTTTTGAATCTCATCACACCTTTCATAGGTGACACTTTCAAATACACCCAATCATTGACCTCAAACTCTAAGCCTCTCCTTCTGACATCGATGTAGGATTTCTGTCTACTCTACGCGATCCTCAGCCCCTCTCAAATGATTTTCACCCTCTCCACAGCTTGGTAAACCAAGTCTGGACCAATCAACTCTGCTTCACTTACCTCGAAGCATCCAATCGGTGACCTACACCTCCTCCCATATAATGCCTCATATGGAGCCATCTGAATGCTCGAATGAAAACTGTTGTTGTAGGCAAACTCTATCAAAGGCAAGTGGTCGTCCCAATTACCTTGAAATCAATGGCGCAAGCTCTCAACATATCCTCCAAGGTATGAATCATACACTCTAATTGGTCATCTGTCTAGGGGTGGAAAGTTGTGCTAAGGAGTACTTTTGTACCCAAACCTTTCTGAAAGGATCTCTAAAACTAGAAGTGAACCGAGCTCCTCTGTCTGAAATGATACATTAAGGGACTCCATAAAATCTCACAATCTCCCTTATGTATAATAGGCATAATCCTCCGCAGTGTCAGTTATCTTGACTGGTAAGAAGTGGACTGACTTGGTCATCCTGTCAACTATCACCCAAATCGAATCATGCTGTCTGCGGGACTAAATCATGCTGTCTGCGGGACCTCGGTAAAACTGTGATGAAGTCCATGTTGATTATCTCCATTTTCCACTCTGCAATTTCAAAATTCTGAGCTACTCCATATGGCCTTTGGTGCTCAACTTTAACTTGTTGGCAATTCGGGCACTTGGAAATGAACTCTGTAATACCCCTCTTTATTCCACTCTACCAGTAGACGTCTATCAAGTCGTGGTACATCTTGGTAGATCATGGGTAGATGAAATATTTAGAACTACGGGCCTCTGCCATGATCCTCTCTCGAACACCATCAACATCTGGAACACACAATAGTTCTTGATACCTCAATACTCCATCCCTCTTTTGGTGAAAGCCATCACTTTCTGCTTATGCACATCCTCCTTCAACTGTAATAAGATGGGTCTTGATCTTGTTTCTCTTTCACCTCCACTACTAGAGATAATGCTGATCCATTTTGCACATGAACTCCTTCTTCGCCTGACTCATCTAGTTGAACTCCCAATCGGGCCAATCTATGAACCTCTTTGGCAAACGTTTTCTTCTCCACCCCCACATGGGCGATGCTTCCCATGGACAACCTGTTAAGAGCATCAATAACCACATTAGCCTTACCTGGATGGTATAGGATGCTCATGTCGTAGTATTTGAGCAGCTCAAGCCATCTCCTCTACCTCAAGTTAAGCTCTTTCTGGGTGAAGACGTATTGCAGGGTCTTGTGGTCGGTGAATACATCAATATGTGGTCCACACAGATAATGGCCCCATAACTTGAGAGAAAATACCACCGCTGCCAACTCCAAGTCATGGGTGAGATAGTTCTTCTGATGCACCTTAACCAGTATAGAAGCATAGGCAACAACCTTTCCCTTCTGCATCAACACACATCCTAATCCTACCCTCGAAGCACCGCACTAGATCACGAACCTATCTGTTCCATTAGGCAAGGTCAACACTAGTGTAGTAGTTAATCTTACCTTCAACTCTTGAACTTTTCTCACACTCGTCAGACCATTGAAATTGACCTTCTTCTGGTAAATTTGGCCAATGGTGCGGATATAGAAGAAAATCCCTCAATAAACCTTCGGTAATAGCCAGCCATCCCAAAAAACTCCTTATCTCTGTCGGTGAGGTTGGTCTTCGTCAATTCTTAACTGCCTCAATCTTTTGAGTATCCGTACGAATTCCATCTTCAGAAATCACATGACCTAAGAAAGCCACGAATTTGTGCCAAAACTCACACTTAGATGCTTCGTATGCAACTCATTGTCTCAGAGTGTCTGCAAATAGATCTTAAGGTGATGGGCATGCTCCTCTTCATCTCCAGAATACACCAAAATATCATTAATGAACACGATCACAAACATGCCAAGATACTGTCTAAATACTCTGTTCATCAAATCCATAAAGGCTGTAGGTACATTTGTCAATCCAAAAGACATTACCAAGAACTCAAAGTGATTGTATCAGGTTTGGAATGTCAAGAACTCATAGTGATTGTATCAGGTTTGGAATGTCATCTTCGAGATATCACATTCTCTGACCTTCAATTGATGATAGCCTGATTTGAGGTCTATCTTAGAGAAAACGGTAGCACCCTGAAGTTGGTCAAACAAATCATCAATCCTTGGGAGGGATTTATTCTTGATGGTCATCTTATTCAACTGGTGGTAGTCAATACACATTCTCAGGGAACTATCCTTCTTTCGCACAAACAAGACCGAAGCACCCCATGGAGAGGCACTCGGCCTTATGAACCCTTTCTCTAATAAATCTATCAACTGTTCCTTCAACTCTTTCAACTCTACAAGAGTCGTTCTATATGGCAAAATAGAAATAGGCTAGGTGTTAGAAAGAACTCAAATCTGAAATCGATCTCCCTATCCAAAGGGACTCCTAGGCAAACATATCAGGAAACACATCAGGAAACTCGCTCATAATCTGGATAGACTCAAAAGAAGGAGGAACAACATCATCAGACTTGACTTGCAAAAGGTGATAGATACATCCCATAGAGATCAATTTTTGGGCATTGAGGTAAGAAATAAACTTACCTTTCAGAACAACAGAATGTCCCTTCCACTCAATAGTAGACTCATTCAGAAACAGAAATTTGACAGTCCAAGTTCAACAATCAATAAAGGCATAGCAGGCGTGAAGTTAATCCATACCAAGGATCACATCAAAATCAACCATCTCTAACTCAATCAGATCAACAAGAGTATCCCTGTGATAGATGGACACCACATAATCTCTATAGATGCTCTCAGCTCGAATGAACTCACCAACAGGAGTAGAAGTAGAAAATGGCTCAAACAAGCACTCAGGAAGAATCTCAAATCTATTCGCCACATATGGCGTCACAAATGAACAAGTTACACCCGGATCAAGTAAAGCATAACAAGGAAAGGTAAAAACTCGAAGCATGCCTGTCAAAACCTCTGGTGCAACCTCCTAATCATGTTGGTTCCCTATTGTATATAGACGATTTATCCCACCGCCTGCCCCTGCTGCAGACCTCTCTGATTACCCCTCGTTGGTGGTACTATAGTAGAAATCTGGGCCTTATTTCCCACATTGGACAATCCCTCTAAAAGTGACCTAGTTGACCACACTTGTAATAAGTATTTCCTCCATCTTTACACTCTCCCAAATGCATCCTGCCACACTTTCCACAAGGTGGCTTCCCTTTAGAACTAAGAGTCGTACTTCCTTGAGACTGTGCACCCTATGGCTTAAAGTTTGGCTGACCTTGGGGTCTCTGATCATATTATGGCTTGGGGCTGGTGCACTAGCTGAAGACGGTGCATAGCTAGAAGACCTCTTCCAAAAGTGTGACTTATCTCCCTTACCTTGCTTAGTCTGGGTAGGCTCAGGCCCTGCTGATTTGGCCTTCTTACTCAAATGTTCCTCTTTGTCCTTTTTCTTATCTTCCTTAGTTTGTTGGGCATAGACCATCATCCTGCAAATATCCATACCTAGAATCAACAACACCGCCCTGCACTCCCTCTTCTCCTATCTATCCGATTCTGATACAAATTTCCTCATTCTCGCCCTCACATCTGGAACCATCTTTGGGGTGAACCCTTTGTCCTCATCGTCACATCCGCTCGATAGCGGAAGAATAATTCAACTAAACAGGCATCATGTAAGAAAATATAACCCTATCGCATCATAGCTTATAGATGAAAATAAGTTTAGATACAAAAGACTCATCAATTTCTCTACTCAAATGTCTACGAAAGCCTCTATTCAACCATTCTAGAATGGAGTCATGGCAGGCTATGGACACCTTAACTCAAAGAAAGTAAAGTGCTCAACGATAATGAAAGATAAAAAGTCTCCTCCAAAATGCAAGGAGGGCTCACTAACTCTAAAGTGTACTGAACCTGGGCTTCTTAACGAAACACATGCTGAGATCCTCTATCACCTGTATCTGTATCATAAAACGATGCAGGCCCAAATGGTCGTCTATGCATAGAATATACTGGTATGTAAAATAGCTCAAAAAAGTAAAGCTCGACTCACTCATCTCAACTCAGCATCTCATGCTCAACTCATTATGCAAGTTTTATGGTAAAATCATGCTTTTGAAGTATGCTCAGTAAAATAGACTCAATTTGAAATATCATGCTCAAATCAATATTGCTTGATAGTTTCTCTAATCGACATTCCTCATCCCACCATCTTTAATTAGGTGATGCATAACGAATCGGTATCGTTGCCACGCCCGCCTTTAACTTGCCATGGAAAAGGGCGATCAACCTCAACCTCGCTCCCTCGGATCCTGAGGAAGTGTCCACTTGCGGGACAAGAGTCACCAGTATTATGCTAAAACGGCTATCCGACGCTGGCAAGCATAGTTCTAGGGTGCTCCTCAATCACCTAACTCGGTGCTCAATACTCTCTCAAGACTAAAACAGGCTCAACTCATCATTAGACTCATAAATCAACTCAATCTCAACCACATAGGGCCATTCATCTCAACTCATTTCAATTACTCATCAAGCCAAGTGATTAATGCAACAATTAACTCGACTCGGACTCATACGGTTATTTAGACTCAATTTACAAGTAGTGCAATGCAACGTGCTCATGCATAGAGACATGTTGTTACGCCGAAAAAATGACCGACTTTTAAAGAAAAATAAAAAATCAGTTTAAAACTCAATTATTTTGAGAAAAACTAATTTTTTAAATTTTAAAGGAAAAC
>JAABOM020061537.1:0-10934 GCA_011800125.2 Solanum clarkiae
GTATGTAGTGTTGGGATTTAATAGTGGTCTAAGTGCCTAATCGGCACAAGTCATGGCCCGGGGTTTGGGTCGTGACATAACCAAACATCAAATTGATATGTACTCCCATAGAACCAACAAATAACCAAGACAGAAAACAATAATTACACTATTTCCATGAAAGTTTAACCCACAAATTTTTCAAAAAACAAATCACTGATTGCATAAACAACTTGGTAAGATACCTCAAATGATGAAAAACGTTACATTTCTCTATGGGCTAATAACACCAAGAATGCAACTTCCAAATGTTGAAAGTATGACATTCATTAGAAATTGAAAGGGTGAACAAACAATAACACCAAAAAAAGATAAAGACACTTGGTACACATCACGAGGAAAAAGGTAAAAAAACGACAAATACCAGAATAAATGAATCATACAACCAACTCATTATAATAAAATATCCAAAAGAAATTTTAACAATTTGAAAACTAACTTAAAAAATAACTTTAACCAACAAAAAACTTATTAACATAATCTGACCCATAAATGAATCAAACATATGATCACAGACTAATGCATATATATGAACATATATAACACCAATAATTTTTCATAAAAATAAATTAAAAAAATAATAGAAATAATAATCCAATAACATCAAACACAGTTAGACAAGAAATATGAACAAACTACAAAAGAAAAAAAACCAACACATGAGAAATTAGTGTTATATACTTTTGATATTCTTTTGGGATTTTTTTCACTGCCCTTTTTAGGCTTCTTGGCTAGCTTCTTAGGTTGGCGATTATCATCTTTACGAGAAGAAGCACCACGAGACTAGAAAATAATAATAATATATGATACTTTAATGATCAAAAGTTATATATAAAAGTAAAAATATAAAAATCAAACCAAAAAAAAAAATTTGAAGGGGATAACCTAGCATCTAACATTTCCCGACTTTGATTCTTGGTTCAAGTGAAATCTTTTTAAAATTGGAATTTCATCCTCAAAATCACTGCCATGAGCTAAATCAACCTTCTCTTTACCTTTTCTCTTCAATGACTTAGAAGAAAGAACGTCAAAGTCCTTTTTGTTGAAAGACTCGACACCAATGACCGTCGCAGTGTCTACATATTTAGGCGTTTCTCGAACGAGTGACGGAGTCCAAACATTCAGATTAAATATAGGCATTGAACATTGGGTGGACGTGGTATCCAAAAGAACTGACTCAGAGTTTAAACGAGGGCTTTTACAAATAGGGATTTTCAAATTGAAAAACGACATGGTGGAAATTAAAGACCTAAAAAACGATAAGGAGAAGGAAAAAATACACATGAAAATGAAAAAAAAAAATTGCTTTCAAAAGGAGAATGGTGCTATAGTGGACGGTTGCTAATGAAGAAGAAAGAAGACGAAACTTTTAGACCAAAAAAATGAAGAAATGGCTAGCAATGTTTACCTAGGTAAATCAAAAACTTCAAAAGATGTGTTGTCTAATCAACCAAAAAGGCATTTTTTGTTGTCAGAAAATTAAATAGTCTTGGTCAGAGTAAAAAAATAAAAATAAAATACAAAAATGACATTGATGTAAACAAAATGACAAAAGTGTAAAATATTTATAGAGATTGACATTAGCTGTAATTTAAGCTCTAAACATATCACGTATTGCAATTTTCTCATTGTTAATTAGGAGAACAAAAAGAAAATGAGATTACTAGCTTGGAATAAAATTAAGTCAATAAATTAACAATAGTACTAATTAATGAGGGAGTATTATTTTGAAGAAACATATATGCATACTCTGGGCAGGTACATACATTGCAACGTTATGTATTACGAGTGTGTGTATAGTACAAGGCAAAAAACAGTAATTTTTGATTTGTTTTTGAAGTTAAAAGAAATGAAAATTTGTCCTTAGTTTCACATGGAACAGAGAAAAAGGCCAAAAAGTAATAAACTCATCTCGGTGTAGCAGCTAGAATGGGAAAAGGCCTAATGAGTTGGTCAGGAAATGAATGTCACGTCAACATTTGGCCTCTTACCTATCTATTTTTTCCTCTCTCAATCAACTTCGTTTCGATAACAATCGGCGTCCGCATCAAAACGAGTTCAATATTTCAATGTCTGCGATATAGATATAATTTAGAAAGTAAATTAAATTTTTTAATATAAATTTTCAATTAGATGTATTATTATTGTTAATTATGCAGATCTATGATAATTTTTACGTAGTTTTCTAATTAGATAATACATGTTATTTCTTTTGTCCCCTTTCATAATTAATTTTTAAAATTTCTTAAAATCAATAGATTTATGATAATTTTACCGTAGTTTCCTAATTAAATAATACATGTTATTTTCTTTTTGTCCCCTTTTATGTAACGCCGATAAATTAATTTCAATAATCAGTTAAATTTTATATTTAAAAATTTCGAAGTTATCAAATATCATGATTTAGAGTATTTTTTATATTTATCTAGATTTATGATAATTTTTATCTTAACTTCAGACAAATAACATGATTTATAGTATATTTTTATACTTGATAATTTTTGTACAACTTCTTAATTAAACCGATAGATTAATTTCAATAATAAAAAAAAGAAACAGCTGAAGCAGACATGTCGTACACCAGTTGTTTGCTTTAACTGCTTTGTATTTTTTAAAATCAATAGATTTATGTTTCCTAATTAAATAAGACATGCTACTTCCTTTTTGTCCCTTTTAATTTCAATAATCAATTAAATTTTATCTTTAAAAATTTTGAAGTTGTCAAATATTATGATTTAGAGTATTTTTTATACTCATCTAGATTCATGGTAATTTTTATAGTCGCTTCAGACAAATAACATGATTTATAATATACTTGATAAATTTTATGTAGCTTCTTAATTAAGTCGATTGAAGCATGCACGTCAATGAAGAGCTGAAGCAGGCATGTCGTCCACCAATTAACTGCTTCAGCTGCTGTGTAGTCTCTTATATATAATGAATATAAGAAGAGAAGAGAATATATACACCAGGCAAAAAGCGGTAAAATGGACAGTATAGCTACTTGATGATTCAAAGGAAAAAAAAATGTAGCTGCTGAGCTAGTATGAACTTACGAACTCAGAGCAGTTAAATGAACAGTACTGGCTACTTGCAAAGAAGTTTTGAGAAGTCTTCATTGTATCTGGAATCAGAACTAGATTCCAATCTTAATGACAGCATCTGAACATTAACCCGAACAAAGGGGGCCAACAATCGAGTGAAAGGGAGGTTAATTCACTGTCAGATGAAATCAATTTATGTACCTGGAAGTTGGTCTTGAGAATGTCAATATATCTTCTTGAGATTTTGCGAACAAGTTCATCTCCCATTTCAAATGTCTACCAAGAATCTTCAGCTGCAACCGACCAATATCCACAAGACACTATCGATTGCATATTGGACTCCAACATTAAGTCAACCGCGATGAGGACTAGAACATTAAGAAGCATTACATTTTAAGATCGCAGATTGATTAAAAAAAAAATTGCACTTGAGGACACACTTTCAACAAACCAAAAAAAATGAAACAGAGATTTGAGTGAGAGAACAGTATGCGATGCAAGCCCTGGACTTCCATAACTTGTTACGTACTTGCGTAATCAAAGTCAGTTATCTTTTCGGAAGAAATGCAGTGAACCCGATATAAATGTGCACATGCACGATTCCTTTCTCAACCCAATGGAAGTATTAATTCAGAGAATACAAATATAAATCACTTATTATTTGTTTATAATGCTATTCTTTTTTGATTTTGGCCTACTGATATAAACTTGTTTCATGGACAAGCTAATACTTTTTAATAAGATATTCAAAGATTTTTTTATGTTATTCTATTTGTGTGTGTTTGATGAAAGAGAGTCCTGAACCTCACAAGAAGCAATAGTTAATACCTTGGCAATGCCCTCAGGAACTTCAACTCCTAAAACAATTGGATCCTTCTTGTTGAAGACACAATTAGGTGCGATCTTGAGCAAACAGGGGAAGACTACTTCTTCAACAACTTCTTTCTTTTCTTCCTTGATATTGTCAATCTAGGCCTTAAACTGATCGAATAGGTGATAAATAATATCAGCCGTAAAAATTGTGACACCAACTTCATATGCAAGTTCCTGAGCTTCTTGTGTGACTCTCACATCAAAGGCCAAGATTTTTGCATGCTCTTTCTTCTTCTCAAGCATGACACTAGCTTTCATGACATCCTTTTTGTGCACGGGACCTATGCCAATTCCACTGACAGGTATGCTTACTTCAGGGGTCTTCAAGAATTCAAGTAAAGCTTCTAATGATCCGGCCGTAGAAGCTTGAACATAAACTGTTGAGGATAGTGAATAATTGGTGTTAAGTTTAGTTGGTTGAGTAGTAGTTAATAGTTAATAATATAGGGCAAGAGGTTACCAATTAATTAGTTGGATTAGTTAGATTAATTAACCTTATTTTAGTAGGATTAGGTGGGATTAATTGGGAAGTATAAATATGGGGTACAGTACTTGTATAACCCCCAATTTTCTTGTATTCTTCTTGCCACATTAGTGAGAAAGAACAGAGGAAGGCCATAGCTCCCCCTTTTTGGAGCTCTTCCACCGATCCAAATACTCCATCTCTTTCCCTTCCAGTTCTTGGTCTCTGTTGGTTGTGGAATCTTTACACGGTATCAGAGCCCAGGTCGATTGAGGAGCTGGATTGGTTTGCACCTCATTCTTGAAGCCGTCACTTTTCGAAACCTAGGTCAAAATCGATTTGAAGAAGACTGAATCTGCAATGACGACAGAGATTCAAGAAACTGCATCTGAGGCAACTGCAACTGTGACAGGAACCGTTAGAGTTGGAACAACGATCGACTCCAATCATCCCTTGTTCCTACAATCATGTGATACACCAGGTAGTTCGTTGATTTCGTTTCAATTCACTGGACTAGAGAATTATGCTTTATGGAGCAGGTCCATGAAAATTGCACCGATGGGGAAAAGTAAAATAGGATTTGTTGATGGTAGACATGCAAAGGGTAGTTTTGATGCTTCACTTCACGATCTATGGGAAAAGGTGAATGCGATTTTTCTGTCCTGGATTATGAACTCAGTGAGTAATGATCTAGTAAGCTGTGTAGCATATGCCTCAGATGCATGCACTATTTGGAGGGAATTAAAGGAAAGATTTGATAAAGAAAATGGCTTAAGAATCTTCCAGTTACACAAGGACATTATCACATTGACACAGGGAACCTCTTCAATCTCGAATTACTTTACTAAGCTGAAAGATATGTGGGTGGAATACGACTCCTTAGTCCCCTGCCCTGGTTGTGAATGTAACACTATGAGTACCAACGATTTCTTCAATTCTTGACAGGTTTAAATGAGACTTACTCACACGTAAGGAGCCAAATCCTGAAGATGGTACCTGTGCCAAATATTAACAAGGCATATTTTATGCTGGTATCTGAAGAAAGCCAAAGGAATTTGGGAAAAACTGTGGATGACTCAGGTGGTATTGCCTTATTCAGTACCAGAACTGGACTAAATCAGACTAACATTGGTATGCCTGATTCAGTTAAGGGGAATCACAGAGATTCATCAACACACTATGACAGGGGAAGATACAAAGAAAGGAATGCGCACTTATTCTGTGAACACTGTAAGTGGAGAGGACACACGAAAGAAACATGCTATAGGATCCATGGATTTCCAGCAAGTCACAAGTTCAAGAAGAAAACCCCATATCCATCACAGCTTACACCTGGTGCAGTGCACAATGTAGCTAGGGATAATTCATCACAAAATAAAACTGCACCTCAGACAGAGGCAAATCAGACAACCTACAACTCAGGTCAAGGAAGTGGTATAATGTTCACTCAGGAACAGTATGATCAGATTCTGAGGATACTCCAAAAAGTCCCTTCCAGTTCAGAAAACACAAGTATAAGTCAAGTATTTCTGGCAACTAATAGTGTATGGCTTAGGAGTTGGATAGTTGATTCTGGAGCCTCTAATCACATGGTCCACAATAAAGAATTATTGGATGGAATCAGTAAAATCACTGAGGAAAATATTAAAAGAGTGTTTCTGCCAGATGGTAATACATTAGACATAGCCTGTGTTGGGAAGTGCAAGCTAGATAGTGGGGATACAATCACAAATGTGTTATGCATACCTAAGTTCAAGCACAACCTGTTATCAGTGTCAAAGCTAACTAAGGAGTTGAACTGTGCTGTCACATTTTTTCCTGATTTTTGTGTTATGCAGGATCTACTCAATGGAATGGTGAAGGGGTTTGGTAGAGAAATTAGTGGACTGTATAGGATGCATTTGCCAGTAAAGAAAGATACAACTACTAAAACAATAAGTGTCAACTTGACCAACAGTGATAGAGCAGTCCAAGCTGAAGCTGCAGAACTCTGGCACAGAAGACTTTGGCACACTCCAGTCAAGGTCTTGCACCAAATATCAACACTGAAGATTGAAAAAGGTTGTCATGACATTAAGAATTGTACTGTTTGCCCGTTATCCAGGTAAACTAGACTCCCTTTTCATAATAATTCTAGTAGAAGCGCTAACATCTTCTCTATCATACATGGAGATGTTTGGGGCCCATATAGAACTACAAGCCATGATGGATGCAAATTTTTTCTCACTTTAGTAGATGATTGTAGTAGGATGACTTGGGTGTATATGTTGAGACTGAAGAGTGATGTTATTTTCATTCTTTACCAATTTTTTACAATGATACAAAATCAGTTTGGTGCACAGGTGAAAATTTTCAGAAGTGACAATGGAACTGAGTTCCTTAATTCTGCTTGTCATGCTTTGTTTAATTCTCGTGGTATTATTCATCAAAGGTCTTGTGTTCACACACCTCAACAAAATGGGGTGGTTGAGAGAAAACATAGACACATTCTAGAGGTTGCTAGAGCTATCCGTTTGCAGGAGTTCTTGCCACTAAAATTCTGGAATGAATGTGTTCTATCTGCTGTCTATGTGATTAACAGGTTGCCTCTACAGGATTTATCTGGAAGGTCTCCTTTTGAGGTAGTCAATGGTAAGGCACCTTCTTTGCTTCACATGAGAGTGATTGGATGTCTATGTTTTGCAGCTAGTTTACACAATGGAGACAAGTTTTCTCCTAGGCCTGTCACAGCAGTTATGTTGGGATACTCATCCACACAAAAGCGGTGCAAACTCTTTAACATGGTCACTAACACATTTTTTGTTAGCAGAGATGTAATATTCAGGGAGCACATCTTCCCTTTTCAGTTGATCAAGGACAAGAAGCTACAAATATTCCCAAATGGGGTTCTCACAACGGACCCCGCAATATCTTTAGACATTCCCACAATCATATCTCCTACTTCCACTTCTTCTGACTCAGTGACCATAATGAGCACACCTCTTGCACCAACGTCCATTCTGCCATCCACTAGAGAACCACTCAGAAGGTCAACCAGGACAAGGAGTTCCCCAGCATGGTTACATGATTACATCTGCGACAAGTCCAGTTCAGCCTCCACTTGTCTTTACCCTATCCAATCCTACATGTCCTATTCCAGTCCCACTCCCAAATACCAAGCATATTTATCAAAAATCAACTCCCTTAGGGAGCCTCAGTCATACAATGAAGCAGCTGCAGATCCTCTTTGGGTTGAACCCATGAACCAGGAGCTAAAGGCATTGCAGGAGAATAATACTTGGTCCTTGGTTGATTTACCCTCAGGTAAGGTTCCCATTGGCTGCAGGTGGATATTCAAGATAAAGTATAGAGCTGATGGTACAGTCGAGAGGTACAAAGCTAGACTTGTGGCCAATGGATATAATCAACAAGAAGGCCTAGATTTCCAAGAAACATTTTCTCCTGTAGTTAAGATAGTAACTGTGAGACTTGTCCTTTCATTAGCAGCTATAAATCAGTGGAGTTTGCATCAAATGGACATACACAATGCCTTCCTCAATGGTGACTTGGTAGAAGAGGTATACATGCTTCAACCACCGAGAGTTGGCAGTGAAGAGGGGAGCAAGAGAGTGTGTAGACTGCACAAGTCCTTATATGGACTTAAGCAGGCTTCAAGACAATGGAATCTGAAACTTGTTGAGGTGCTGACCAGTACAGGCTTCACCCAGAGCCTTTTTGATTACTCTTTGTTCATAATAAAGAAAAAAGACATAATAGTGATCATCCTAGTCTATGTAGATGATATGTTAATCACAGGTAATGATCCTGCACTGATCCAGGAAGCTAAGGTAGCCTTGGAAAACAGGTTCAGAATCAAAGACTTGGGTGAGATGAAGTATTTCCTTGGAATTGAAATAGCAAGGCCAAAGGAGGGAATACTAATAAATCAGAGAAAGTTTGCATTAGAATTGATTGTTGAAATGGGACTTTTAGGTTCTAAGCCAACAAGTACTCCAATGGAGTACAACCAGAGGTTGATTACTGTGGAATATGATAAACATACACACAACCTTGAAGCAGATGATGAGTTGGAGGATCTAAGGTCGTATCAAAGACTGATTGGGAAGTTGTTGTACTTGACTATGACTAGACCAGACATAACATATGTTGTCCATGTGTTAAGTCTATGCAGAGGCCTAATAGGTCACACATGGAAGCAGCATGCAGAGTAGTGAAATACATAAAGAATGAGCCAGGCTTAGGAATTCTTTTAAGCTCAGAAAAAACAACCCAACTGACTGCATTTTGTGATGCTGATTGGGCAAGCTGTCCTAACTCAAGAAGATCCATTACTGGATATGTGGTAAAGTTAGGGAATTCCTTGATATCTTGGAAGTCAAAGAAGAAGAGCACAGTTTCAAGAAGCTCAGCAGAGGCAGAATATAAGAGCATGGCAGCTGCAGTTTCAGAGGTTACATGGCTTATGGGGATCATTAGAGAACTGAACATGGGAATCAAGACTCCAGTTGAGCTGTTAAGTGACAGTAAAGCAGCCATTCAAATAGTTGCAAATCCCGTATTCTATGAAAGAACTAAGCACATTGAGATAGACTTACATTTTGTAAGAGAAAAGGTACAAGATGGAATAGTCAATACTTCTCACATTGTGTGCAAGGATCAAGAAGCAGACTTGTTCACAAAAGCTTTGAGTAGGCCACAGCATACATATCTTTTACGCAAGTTAGGAGTGTTAAACTTGTTCGCACTACCTAGCTTGAGGGGGGGTGTTGAGGATAGTGAATAATTGGTGTTAAGTTTAGTTGGTTGAGTAGTAGTTAATAATTAATAATATAGGGCAAGAGGCTAGCAATTAATTAGTTGGATTAGTTAGATTAATTAATCTTATTTTAGTAGGATTAGGTGGATTAATTGGGAAGTATAAATCTGGGGTACAGTACTTGTATAACCCCCCCCCCCCAATTTTCTTGTATTCTTCTTGCCGTATTAGTGATAAAGAACAGAGGAAGGCCATAGCTCCCCCTTTTTGGAGCTCTTCCACCGATCCAAATACTCCATCTCTTTCCCTTCCAATTCTTGGTCTCTGTTGGTTGTGGAATCTTTACATAAACACCCTCCCCACATTTATCAATCCTGCTCATCACAGACATCATATCTTCCATAGATGCTTCTTTGATGTTGTCCACATCATCATTGGATCCCACAACATATAAGCTAATGCCAGCAACCGCATGCTCAAGCCCCTGCAAAATAATGAGAGTAGGATTTAGTTTGAGTTTTCATATGTTTCTTTATTGTTCGAGTATTTTTAAGGTATTCAACTTAAGACATTGTCTCATGTGTTGACTTTACCTCTTTAACCAACTCCTTTGTTGCTTATTGATTGTGTGCAACAATTCTTCACCAACTTTCTACCCCAATAACCTTTCCATGCTATTTCCGTGACAAAAATATGCATACCTTAAAATAGAAAGAGAACAGAACACACATTCACAAGCAAACAGTGTTATCTGAGCATTAATCTCTATCCCCTGTGCAGCCTTCATTTTTTTATGATGCTCATTTGTTCCCTGAATAAGAATATTACCAGAAAATAAAAGCCTTCGTACTTCTTACGAATACTAAATATCAATAAGATGACTTCATTCTTGAGAGTTTCTTAGTGTTCCACACACTAAAAAGTAGAAAGTTCTGAAAAACATATTAAGACATAAACAAAGATACACCTTAGACAAAAACAGACAGTTTATATCCGAAGTTCTGAAAGTTCAAATAGAAAAAGTTGATAATAGATCAGCTATCTATAACTTGAGCTAAACTATCTGCAATATAATCAACTTTGCCACATTTAGCTGATCATTATAAGTTTGGCACCAAGAAGATCTTGAGATACTAGCATGAACCATAACCAGCATACCGTCATGGAAATATCTATTGTTCAAACATCTTCAAGCAAATATTCACAAGTAAAGCACAGAATTTGCAGCAGTAATTTTATTTGAACAAAACACATAGGGTCGAGCAACAAAAAATCAATTGCAGGATAAAGGGGAGGACTTCATGTTAGGATTTTACTTAAAAATGAAAAGGGCCATTGTACCACATCGGAAAATTAGAGAAAGATAACTTGGAGGCTTGCCTATATAAGGAGGCTTAAGTTATATTTTCAAATGTACCAAACCAAATACATTTCTAACATTGTTTGTTAGGGGAATGTATTGAGGTTTTATGTGATTGTAAAATTTTTTTTACATAGTGGTCGGTTGTTGTCTTTTGACAACGGTTGTGGTTTTTTCCCGGTTTTGGGTTTCCATGTTAAATTCTTGTGTTGTTTTATTTCTCAATTTTTTTCTCTCTTTACAAAAGGGGTGGAGATCTTGGGGTTTATGGGAAAAGGGTTTTATTTTTCCCAACAGGTGGTATCAGAGCGAGGTTGCCTAACTTGAGGGGAGAGTCTTAGTATGCTCTGTGGTCGCAGCTTTGGCTGATCTTCCACATCAGAAAAGATTTTCTGGTCG
>JAABOM020061538.1:0-10933 GCA_011800125.2 Solanum clarkiae
GTTCGGGTAGGTTGCATATGAACTAGAGCTACCCCAAGAGCTTTCAATGGTTCATCCAATTTTTCATGTCTCGATGCATAGGTGACCCATCCCATATCATTCCTATTGAGGATGTGCAGGTTACAGAAGATCTCACCTATAAAGAGGTACCTGTTGCTACTCTAGATCGTCAAGTTAAGAAGCTAAGGAATAAAGAAATAGCTTCATCAAAAGTACTTTGGAGAAACCAGCAAGCAGAAGAAATAACATGCAAGGCCGAGGACGTGAAGAAATCAAAATACCCTTACTTATTTGAAGCTAAAGGACACTAATAGGTACATGTGATTGAATACTCAGTGTGTTGTCAAAAGTTTGTGTAAGTAAAGATCTAAACTTGATTAAGTGATTCAATTATACTAGCATTTGGGGACAAATGTCCCTAAGGGGGGGAGGATGTAACACCCCACATCTTACAATACTAGAACTACGAAAATGAAAAATGATACGATTTGGTCAAATTAGCGCCCATTTTTAAAAGTGTTTGAATCTCATGTTATAGGGCGATATGTGCGTCTAACACTTAAGAGGGTCGAGTGTATATATGTTTTGTGTCAAATTGAGGAGATCACGGCCCTAAACAAAGTGAGAGAATTGAGGTGCTTGTAGGACTTAGTAAGCTGGGAGGTGAGTCACCTACTTGCTTAGCTTAAATTTGCTAGCTAAACGGAGACGAGGCCTGAAGTTGAAATTATCCAAGTCCGACTATGGATAAAAATCCCTGTTAAGGGTGTAACGTTAGCCCGTGTGTTAGCATCATAAATGGACTTTATTTTTAGCCCAAGAGGAATATAGAAAGGGGCCAAGTACATCACAACCCACTTAACCATTTGGGCCCAAACGAAGTGAAGAGAAATTTGAAAAATGGGCAGCCAAGGCCCATCAACTTTGAGACCCATTTAGGATGAAGTGCGAGGGTCAAGATGCTGCCTCACCAGCTTATTAATATGTGGTATTAGGTGGTCAAAAGATCAAAAGAAAGTCGGCCAAGAGACTCTTTAAAAAGTGCTCAAAGCAGCACCCTAAATCATTTTACTTTGGATCAATTTTCAACTCTCTTAAAGCCTCTTTTTCTCTCTTTATTTCACTTCACAAGGCAGCCTACACAACCCTCTAGGGTTCTTGAAGGAAAACTGAACCTTGAAGGCTAAGGTAAGTGAAAATATCCATATATTTGTTATACTTATCCCATGAAAAATAAGAAGTATAAGCTAGTATGTTTGTGCTGGAAATTTGGACAGCATTTATCCTAAGGATTATTGTGAACTTTTATTGTTATTTAAGAGGATTTTCTCTTCTTTGTTGGCTAAATTATGAAGTAAGAATTATGCTTTTAACAATTTATAGTTTGTTAATGGTGTATAAAGGCTGCTGCAGCACTTTTACAATCCGCAAAAGTGAGTTCTTATAGGATGTCGCAATTGTGTTCTTAATACGAACTTGTGGGCTGTTGGATGGGAGGCTGTTGTATCACGTCCTTGATGACTGCTTTGGTACTATTCTAAGACTGTTTTAAGGCTGTTTTTATGTATAGATGTGTTGTGGACCGTTTGGATAAAGTTGAAACAGGTTTGGAATTGTCGACGTCAAAATGTGGCAAAGGGACGTAACATTATGCCGCCTATTTCTATGTTGCATGAAATTGTATGTGTTGTGATTTGTGGGCTATTGTAAGACTATTATGGTGCTAGAACAGGCTACACATGATATGTATATGAGAATGTGTATTAGAAAATATGATTAGGGGCGGGAAGATTGAAAGAATACGCTCGGGTTTACAAATACCCGCTTGCTGCCCATGTGTGTTTTTTTATGAGATTGGGCTGCCAAGATGTATCTATTGGCTGTTAATGCTAGTTTTATCACCTACTATGTTATAGATAAATATTTGGAGGAAGGGAAGGTTATCTCGAGGTAATAGGGAGGTCATACAGTGAGGTATGTAAGGCTACTTGATTTCGTATTATTTGGCATGAAACATAGATCCCTCCTTGGCATATAAAGGCACTTACCAACTCCAACACAACTATTAACCGTGTCTCAACTCTCTCATATGTTCATATTCTCCCATACATATTCACCTTCAAATCTGCATACATACTTGGATACCAAGATACACGAGCTACTAAATAAAGTTCATGTGTTGTTCTACCTCTGATGCATTTTATTACTTATGTAACCTACTCTTTTCATTATGGTGTTGTCCTTTGTGATTATTTACATGTCTTATGTTGTATCCACAGTCCTACAACTCCAATATTATGACCACCAAAAGAATCATCTCAAAGGTAATTGAAAGATAAAGTATATTGCTTATTAATGGATGGAAGCCCGAGGGGTGGAAGAATCATCTAGCTAGGGTTGATCCTATCAAAGGGGGTAGCCGGAGGGGTTTAGGAAAATCCTAGCCAGGGACGATCCCGATATAGATTTACCACTGATCAGCTTATCATTTCTATTACATGTTATGCACAGATTATACAGTAAAGGTAAAGTAATAAAAAGAACATAAAGTACATGATCCCACAGTATAACTAAAGGTGGTTTGTTATCCTACACCAGTGCATAGTTTCATTTGAGCTGTTACTTCATATACAGTATTTCCTTCCTTACATATTCAGTACATTATCTCGTACTGATGTCCCCTATGGGGGACCTGTATTTCATGTTGCAGGTACAGGTGCTAGTAGCTCTCCCTAGTAGGAGTATAGGATTTTCAGCTGTTGTTACCAAGCTCCAGGTTGCTTCGGAGCTTTGCGTGTCTAGAGCTTATATCCTTTCTTATATTGTATAGTTAGCTGAGGCGGGGCCTATCCCGACCCTTATCAGATACTTTTCCTTATCTAGAGGCTTTATAGACTATGTAAATTAAAGTGTGGTCATCTCTCGTACTTTAGACACCGTGGCCACAACGGCCTAGCCATATGCATTTCCTTTTAGCTTGTTATTACTATCTACTTTCTTAAAGGCATCTTGAATGTAGAAATCCCGCATAATATGTATAGAAAGCACATAGATATAGGTTGGTTCTCCCGAGCCTTATTGGCAACAGGTGCTAGTCCGCCTTAATGAGACTTTGGGCACGATAGATTTACCACTGATCAGCTGGTCATTTGTATTATATGTTGTGCATAGATTATACAGTAATTGTAAAGTAATAAAAAGAACATAAAGGACATGATCCCATAGTACAACTAAAGGTGGTCTCTTATCCTGCACCAGTGCATAGTTTCATTTGAGTTGCTACTTCATATATAGTATTTCCTACCTTACATATTCAGTACATTATTTCGTACTGATGTCCCTTATGGGGGACCTGCATTTCATGCTGCAGGTACAGGTGCTAGTAGATCTCCCCAGTAGGAGTGCAGGATATCCAGTTGTTGTTACTAAGCTCCAGGTTGCTTCAGAGCTTTGTGTGTCTAGAGCTTATATTTTTGTATTGTATAGTCAGTCGAGGCGGGGCCTGCCCTGACCCTTATCAAATACTTTTCCTTATCTAGAGGCGTTGTAGACTATGTGAATTAAAGTGTGGACATGTCTCATACTTTAGACAACGTGGCCCCAATGGCCTAGCCATACGCATTTCCTTTTGGCTTGTTATTATTGTTTACTTTCTTAAAGGCATGATGAATGTAGAAATCCATTATAAGATGTATAGAAAGCGCATGGATATATGTTGTTTTTCCTTAGCCTTATCGGTAATAGGTGATAGTCCGCCATAATGATACTTTGGGCATGACAAAAGTTGTATCAGAGCAGGTCATCCTAGGGAGTCTACAAAGTCATGTTTATGTAGAGTCTTGTTTATTGATGTGTTATGCACCACATTTATAAGCAGGAGGCTATGTGGCATTTAGGAGTTGTCACCTTGTTTTCATTCTTTAGATCATGCCATAGATCCAAGTGTAATAGGTGGATTCTGTATGACCTCTAAATTGTTTTGTACAACAAGTATGCCAGAAACCAAGAAAAACTAAGGTAAACGCAAGGAAGTAGAAGTTGTAGTTGAGACAACGAAATGAGGCTCAAGATGAGTCTCTATCACAGACATCTCCAACTCCTCCAGCTCCTGATGAACCAGAAAGTAGTGAAATTCTCCCAGAACCACCTATCAATGCTACCGTGTAGGATCTGAGAAATGAAGTCCAACTATTGACTCATATAGTTTCTAGCCAAGGTCAAAGACAGGAAGGCCCAGTTATAGGTGCAGGTGGTGCGAATAGGGAAACTAGCACGAGGATACATGACTTCCTTAATTTGGACCCTCCATCCTTCACTGGGTCAGATCCTGATGAAGATCCACAAGACTTTATTGATCAGATTCAATGCACATTAGATATTATGCATGTGAGTGGTACAAAAGTTATTGAGCTAGCAACATATAGATTGAAGGGTGTGGCTATATTGTTGCATGAAGTGTGGAAGCAATCCAAAGATATAGATGCTCCTCCAACTACTTGGAAAGAGTTCAAGGAGGCATTTCTTGACCATTACTTGCCATTAGAGATCCGAGAGGTCTGATCAGATCAGTTCTTGAATCTCCACTAAGAGAATACGAGTGTGAGGCAGTATAGCCTTCAATTTAATTCCCTGGCCAGGTATGCTCCTAATGTAGTTGCTATTATGGCAGATAGAGTTCATCGATATGTGGATAGATTAGATACGTATCTAGTCAGAGGTTGTACCATTTCTTCCTTGAATAAAGACATAGATATAGAAAGGATGCAAGCTTTTGCACAGAAACTAGAGGATCAGATGTAAAGGGGAAGAGCAGAAGAATTAGAAAGGGGGAAATCCAAGAGGGCCAGATCTATGGGGCAGTTCACACTATCCCAAGGTGAGCTTAGGCCTCGGTATTTTAATAGACCGCCTAGGCCATCATCCTCCTACGCTGCAACCAGTGCTCCACCACAACTTCAAGGGTGTAGTAGTAATCAGTTTGGTCAATGAGGTGAGGGACAAGGTGCACGGACAACGGGATATTCAGTAGGTCAGAAAATGACTCCTAAGCAGCCTTGTAAATAGTGTGGGAGAGTTCATTTAGGTACATGACGTTTTGGGACAGATGCTTGTTATTGGTGTGGTGTGCTAGGGCACTAATGAGAGATTGCCCGAGGAGACGTATGAGTGACATAGCACAGTCTACTAGGTCAGCTATTGCATCATCATCGTTAGTTCCTCCATTAGATAAGGGTCAAAAAGCACCTACAGGTTGTGGTATAGGTGTAAGAGGGGCAGCTAGCTCTAGCGAAGTCTAGAATCGCACTTATGCTCTGGGAGTCGGCAAAATTTGGAAGTTTCACCCGATGTGATCACAGGTACATTGTCCATATTTTTACATAATGTATATGCATTAATTGACCCTGGTTCCACACTATCATACATTACCCTACTAGTTGTTAGGAAGCTTAAGCAAACATCCAAATTATTGAACAGACCATTTGAAGTGTCTACACCAACCGGCGAATTTATTATGGCTAGAAGGGTTTATTATGACTGTGTAGTAATTTTTTGTGACCGTGACACTGTGGCTGACCTTATTAAGCTAGAAATGGTGGAATTTGTTGTTATAATATGTATGGATTGGTTAGCTTCTTGCTATGCCCCCGTGGATTGCCAAATTAAGAGACTGTACTACCACTTTCCAAATGAGGTGGTTCTTGAATGAGGAGGTAATATTGGGCATTAAAGGACAAGTTTATCTCTTATTTTGAGGCAAGAAATATGATACCTAATGGGTATATATGTCATTTAGTTAGAGTAAGGGATATGGAGGCAAAATCGCCAACTCTTCAATCAGTTCCAGTGGTGAATGAATTTGTTGATGTGTTCCCAGAAGAACTTCTAGGCTTACCTCCAAAGCGAGAAGTAGATTTTGGTATTGACTTGCTTCCAGGCACTCAACCTATTTTCATACCTCCACATAGAATGGCCTCGGCAGAATTGCATGAATTAAAAGAGCAGTTAAAAGACTTATTAGAAAAGGGTTTTATAAGGCCTAGTGTATCCCCGTGGGGTGCACCAGTATTATTTGTACGCAAAAAGGATGGCATCTTAAGAATGTGCATCAACTATCGACAATTGAATAGGGTGACAAATTAAGAATAAATACCCCCTCCCCAGTATTGATGATTTATTTGATCAGTTATAGGGTGCCAAATTCTTTTCAAAAATTGATTTGAGATCAGGGTATCACCAAATGAGGGTGAAGGAGAAAGATATACCTTAGACTGCTTTTAGAACATGCTATGGTCACTTTGAATTTCTTGTTATGTCATTTGGGCCAACGAATGCACCAACAGTTTTTATGGATCTGATGAATAGGGTACTCAAGCCATTCTTGGATATGTTTGTGATAGTATTTATAGATGATATTTTGGTATATTCAAGATCAGAAGAGCACCATGCAAATCACTTATGACAAGTGTTACAGGTTCTTTGTGATCGACAGTTGTATACCAAATTTTCTAAATGTGAAATTTAGCTTAAATCAGTGACATTCTTGGGTCATATTGTATCCAATAAGAGAATAAGGGTTGATTCACAAAAGATAGAGGCTATGAAAGATTGGCCAAGGCCAATGACACCCACCGAAATTCAGAGCTTTCTAGGGTTGGCAGGTTATTACAAAAGGTTTGTTGAAGGTTTTTCTTCTATTTCTGCACCTCGAACAAAGTTGACACATAAGGCAACCAAGTTCCAATGGAATGAAGCATGTGAAAGGAGCTTCCAGGAGCTGAAAGATAAGCTAGTTTCTGCTCCTGTGCTAGTACTTCCAGAAGGCACTGAGGGGTATGCAGTGTATTGCAATGCTTCAAGAGTTGGCTTAGGGTGTGTGCTGATACAACATGGTAGGGTAATTGCTTATGCATCTAGACAACTACAATCACATAAGAAAAACTACCCAACTCATGATCTTGAGATAGCAGTGGTTGTATTTTCTCTGAAAATATGGTGCCACTATTTGTATGGGGTTCATGTTGACATATATACTGATCATAAGAGTCTGCAATACATCTTTAAGCAAAAATACCTAAACTTAAGACAGTGGATATGGCTAGAGCTAATAAAGGATTATGACGTTGATATACTTTACCACCCAGGAAAGGAAAATGTGGTATCCGATGCTCTGAGTCGTAAGGAAATCATGAATATTAGTGATCAGGCTACGGTAAGTCAAGGGGTGGCTAAGGATCTACGACAACTAGCTAATTTGGTAGTTCACCTTCTTTACGGTAAGTAAAGGGCTTTGACCTTACATTAAATGAAGTCTTTATTGCCAAAATAGACTATGTGTGCCTGATATTAATGGACTAAGGAAGAGGATAATGGAAGAATCCCATCATTCCAGATATTCCATCCATCCAGGATCAACTAAGGTGTACCATCACCTAAAGGGAATGTTTTGGTGGGGAGGCATGAAAAAGGACCTCGCAAAATTTGTGGCTTAATGTCCAAATTGCCAACAAATGAAAGTAGAACACCAACAGCAACGAGGTTATATGAAATATGTAGAGCTTCCAACATGGAAGTGGCATATGATCAATATGGATTTTGTTACTGGGTTGCCTTGCTTATTTCAGAAGCTTAACTCCATATGGGTAATAGTTGACAGACTTACAAAGTCAGCACACTTCGTACCAGTTAGGAGTGATTATACAGCTAAAGAATATGCCAACCTATGCCTCAAAGAGATATTCAGGCCACATGGAGTCCCAATCTTTATTATATCTGATCGAGGAGCTCAGTTCACAGCAAAGTTTTGGAAGTCCTTCCAAAGGAGTTTAGGGACACAAGTGAATTTGAGTACAGCTTTCCACCCTCAACCAAACGGTCAAGCAGAACGCACCATAAGACACTTGAACATATGTTGTGGGCTTGTGCATTGGACTTTAAAGGTAGTTGGGTGGACCATTTGCCACATATTGAATTTGCCTATAATAATAGCTACCACTCGAGTATCAAGATGGCACCTTATGAAGCTTTGTATGGAAGGAAATGTAGGTCGCTAATTGGATGGTTTGAAGTGGGTAAAACCACCTTGCTTAGGCCAGATTTAGTACAATAAGCCATGGAAAAAGTTAGGATAATACAACAACGGCTAGAAATAATCCAAAGTCGTCACAAATCATACGCGGATGCTAGGAGGAGAGGACTGGAATTCTCAGTATGGGATTGGGTATTTTTAAAGGTGTAGCCAATGAAAGGGGTTATGAGGTTTGGTAAGAAAGGAAAACTGAGCCCATGTTATATAGGGCCAAATCAGATTATTAAGAAGTTCGGGCAGGTTGCATATGAACTAGAGCTACCCCAAGAGCTTTCAATGGTTCATCCATTTTTTTCATGTCTCAATGCTTCGAAAATGCATAGGTAACCTATCCCGTATTACTCCTATTGAAGATGTGCAGGTTACAGAAGATCTCACATATGAAGAGGTACCTATTGCTATTCTAGATCTTCAAGTTAAGAAGCTAAGAAATAAGGAAATAACTTCAGTAAAAGTACTTTGGAGAAACCAGCAGGCAGAAGAGATAACATGGGAGGCCAAGGACACGATGAAATCAAAATACCCTTACTTATTTGAAGCTAAAGAGGAAGTCCAACATGCAGAATTGGGACACTAATAGGTACGTGTGTTTAAATATTTATTGTGTTGTCAAAAGTTTGTGTAACTAAAGGTTTAACTTGGTTAAGCTATCCAATCGTACAAATATTCGAGGACGTATGTTCCTAGGAGGAAAGATGTAACACCACACATCCTACGGTACTAGTACTATGCAAATGAAACGTGATATGGCTTTTCAAATTAACGTCAATTTTTTTAAAAGTGCTTGAATCGCAAATTAGAGGGCAACAAGTATGTCTAACACTGAAGAGGGGCGAGTGTAAATAAGTTTTAAGTCAAATTGAGGAGATCACGACCTTAAACAAGGTGAAAGAAGTGAGCTGCTTATAGGTCTTAGGAAGCTAGTAGGTAAATCACGTACATGCTTAGCAAAACTATGCTAGCTAAATGGAGATGAGACCCAATGCCAAATCTGTCCAAGTCCGATAATGAATAAAGTCCATATTAAGAGTGTAACTTTAGCCCGTGTTTCACCATCGTAACTGGACAATATGTATGCCCAAGATGAATAATAGAAGGGCCTAAGTACATCACAACCCGCTTGACTAATTGGGCCCAAGTTAAGTGAAGAGAAATTAGGAAAATGGGTAGCCAAGGCCCATCAACTTTGAGACCCATTTAGGCCAAAGTGTGAGGGCTAAGCTGCTGCTTTACTGCCCTATTAATATGTGTTAATATGTGGTCAAAAGCTCAAGAGAAAGATGGCCAAAGAGACCCTTTAAAAGGGCTCAAAAACAGTCCCTTAAGTCATTTCACTTTGGAACAATTTTCAGATTTACTAAAGACTTTCTTTTACTCTTTACTTCACTTCACAACATAGCAAATAAAACCCTCTAGGCTTCTTGAAGGAAACGTAAATCTTGAAGGCTAAGGTAAGTGGAAATATCCATATATTTGGTATAATTTTCCCATGAAAAACAAGAAATATATGCTAGTTATGTTTGTTAACAAAAGTCAGACTGCATGGGGTTTAGAAAGTTGCTGCACACTTGTCTTTTTTTTGTGACTTCTCTATGATTTGTAGGCTGGATTATGAATAGAAGTTAAGTTATAGACGTTAATCTAAGCTTGTTTCCCTGATTTTGTTTCACTTAAAATTGAGTTTTATTGTGCTATCTTAAGTGTGATTTTGATTGGAACTTGTAGGCTGATGGATGGAAGGCTATTGCCTCACCTCCTTCATGACTACTTTGGTACTATTCTAGGACTATTTTAAGGTTGTTTTTATGTATATACATGTTGAGGAACTTTGGTTAAAGTCCGAATAGTTTTGACTTGTTGACGTCAAGATATAGGGAAATGGCATAATGTTGTGCTACCTGATTGCATGTAGTGGAGAGTTGATGTATGCTGTGAATTTTGGACTGTTTCCAGTATGTTATGGACCTAAACTAGGCTGTGTACACCATGTATATTGAATGGTAGTAGACACATATGCTTAGGGGTGGAAAGGATGAAATAACATCGTTAGGTCGATGCTTACGGGTTGCTGCCCGAAGTTTTTTTTTAAATTAGATTGGACAGCCAAGACATGTTTAGTAGTTACTAATGATTGTTTTATTACCCACACTAATGTAGATCACTACTTGAGAGAAAAGAAGGTTACTTCGAGGTAATAACGAGTTCGTACAACTAGGTATGTAAGGCTACTTGATTTCATATTATTTGGCATGAAACATATATCCCTCCTTGGCACATAAAGGCACTTACCAACTCCAGTACAACTATTAACTGTGTCTCCACTCTTTCACATGTTCATATGCTCCCGTACATAGTCACCTTCAAATCTGCATACATACGTGGACACCAAGTTACATGGGTTCTTGTTGCTAAATAAAGTTCACGAGTTGCTTCATCTCATACGCATTTCATTATTTGTGTAATATACTCTATTCATTGTCAAGTTTTCTTGTATAATTATTTACATGTCACATTCTATATCTACAGTATTGCAGCTCCAATATTGCGACTACCAAAAGAATCATCTCAAAGGTAATTGAAAGGTAAAGTATATTACTTATTGATTGGTGGTAACCCGAGGTGTGGAAGAATCACATAGTCAGGGTCGATCCTATCATGGGGGATAGCCCAAGGGGTGAAAGAAAAAGCCTAGCCAGGGCCAATCCCGATATAGATTTACCACTGATCAACTGGACATTTGTATTAGATACTGTGCACAGATTATACAATAAAAGTAAAGTAATAAAAAGAACATAAAGTACATGATCCCACAGTACAACTAAAGGTGGTCTCTTATCCTACACCAGT
>JAABOM020061539.1:0-10933 GCA_011800125.2 Solanum clarkiae
GTATGTTTTGTTATACGTTTTGGCATTTTATCAGGCGGCGGGACCGCATTCTGTTGTATATATGACTTTATTAGGCGGCAGGACTGCAGCAGAGACATTGTCGGGCCGCGTATATGTATTAATGTATTATGGTCATATTGTTATACTGTTGTCTGGGAGCTGCTGAGTTTTCTTTGCAGGTGCGGTTAGTCCATATTACAAAGGAAACTCTGCCGAAATTTTGGTAAAACTATTGGACTTTAGTATGTAGTGTTGGAATTTAATAATGGTCTAAGTGTCTAATCGGCACTAGTCATGGCTCGGGATTTCGGTCGTGACACCTCATCGTTGCCTCATTGTCATCTCATACTCAACAACGAGAAAATACTTAGAGAAAAGTCAATAAATAGATCAACTGACTAAATCCTCTTATAAATAAATATTTCAAATGAACAAAGTTTGGAAAATAATGACAGTCATCAACCTATACTCAATATCTATGAAGCCTCTACCTCTAACATATAGATAGTACTATGACAAGGCATGACTACTCAACTCAAAAAAAATAAAATAAAATATTTAGTGAAAGTAAAAGGGCTCCTCCGAAGGTAAGGAGGGCTCACCATCTCTGGAATCACAGATGTGAACTTCAACAGTGTGTCTATTAAAATCCTCTAATATCTGTCTGTGATGCAGTCCAAATGGACATCAGTACATAGAATATATTGGTAGGTAAAATTGTTAAAAGGGAAAGAATATAATCAAATCAAGTAACTCAACTCAACTAAGTAAAATATGCAGGTTTAAGAATGTAGTCATGCTTTGAAAATAACTCAGTGATATGCAACTTAGTCAAATCAATTATACAAAATTAGGGAGTTTCTCTAACCGACAAACATCCCACCACCCTCTTTAATGATGCACAATGAACATGACGTCGTTGGTCGCCCGTCTATTATTTGCCAAGGTAAGGACATCATCATCAACATCATGGATCGTGATCCATAATCCCTATCCATCTTTTTGGGATAGGAGTTGTCAGAATGTGCTGCTCAACTATCCTACACGGGCAATATAGTTATGAGGTTTGAGTCACTTGTACTCAACCCAACTCGGTGCTCAATACTACTCCCAAAACATCATCTTTAAAACTCATCTCAAACATCATCATCATCATCATTATCATCATCATCTTCTATCAGTAAATATATTCTGAAAATTCATTTACATCATCATCAAATATTTACTCAAAATGTCACTTTAAATCAATGCTCAATTTCATCAAAACTCATCAAAATACCAAGAGCTTTCTTTGAAAACATATGCTTCAAAAATCTTTATATATCATCAAGACTCTTTCTCAAATCAGTATTTATGTTCAAAACTCATTTTCATGCAGACTTAGTAAAAGATGCTAAAAAATCATCCTTGCATAATATACAAAACCCGCCATCAATCTCAATTCAAAAAATGTATAAAGATTAAATATAATCGTCAATTAGGGTTCATATGAAGGAAGTTATGAACATGCATCCAATCAAATACTCAACTCAATATCATCATCAATACATTTTTATGCACAAGGACATCAATAGAATGATAGATAATTCAAGGGTTCAAATTGGGAAACTCAAGATAAGTCAAACTCAACTCAACTCAAATCAGTGTATGTGAAAGGGCATGTGGACGAACTCAATCAAACGTTGTGTTAGCCTTACATACCTAGGATGAAGGTAGACGATCAACTTGGTATGAATCCGGCTTGAATTCCTCGAATCCTTGCCCTTCTCTATTCTCTTTAGCCCTAGGTCTTTTGTTTGAAGTTTTGAAAGGCTTAAGAATGGGTTAAAAACTTTTTGTATACTCAAAACGACCTATTTTAAATGTATTTTAAGTTTAGGAGGGGTTGAAAAAGGTCTGGAAATCTCCTCATGACGAATTGAAAAAACGTTTTGCCCGGGTATGTGGGTCTGTGACGCGGACTTGTACTTTTTTCTGAGTTTTTCGCCAAAAATTATTCAATCAAGTTTTCTAATTCTGTAGAAAATATTGGGATCAATTTTAAGTGTGAATCGGCGATAAATCCGCGAAGCGGACATGTCACACACTCTCATTGGAAATGTTTTCGCATCAAAAAATTATATTTTGATCCGGTTGCTCTAAAAATCAATCGAGATCACTTTCCCACTCAATTTTTCATGCTGATCGCTTATCCGACGTCAGATTTGCCATTGGAGTATGGGAAGACGCGTTATGCACACACATCTTCTCTATAATTATTTTGATAATCTTACTGGGTGTTACATTTTTGGACCTAAAGCTGGATGAAAGATATTTTTATACCATTTTCAATTGTTCAAGAGTATTTTAGACTCTTCTCCATTTTAGAATTTATGACAGGTTGTTGAAGTTAGGTCTGCCAAGCCTAATGTTTTAGTCTACTTCTTATTCATTATTTCATTGTATTTATTTGATTGTGTCTTACTAACACTATTATTTTGTTGTTTAACTTAGTTTAATTACGTTTTCCAAAATCGAACCATTTATGTTAATTTTATTTAAATAATTTGTAATCTTTAGTGTTAGTCCTTTTTGGTGAATTATCTTTTTTAGTTTGTGGAAATTTAAATTTCTCAAATCGCTACCTACTATCAAAAAATATTTTAGTTTTATTTTTTACTTCAAGTAATATTTTTTCAAAAAGTTTTTATTCAAAATGGTCCAAGTATGTCCCTTGATTAATTTATGAAATTTCCTTTTTTTTTTAAATACTTGGTAAATTTTAATTTAGAATTTTAGCAACTCAATCTCTCCTTTATTTATAAGTTTTATCAAAGTCAGGCAATTTTGATTAATCTTTTAAATAATTCAAATATTGTTTTCTAAGATATTTTAAGTTCCATTCTTAAATTTATTTTTTTTTTTTGAAAAATTAGTCAACTGAGTTTAATCGTTGGTCAATCGTACGTTAGTGACCATGTTGAATGATTAATTTCTTCTCAAAGTGATAATTGGACCTCACTCGTTTCTCTAAAGTTTTAAGATGTTTCATTTTGAAATCTTAAAATTAAAAGTTTTCTTAATTTCTTTTTTAAAAATTAAGTGACAACTCTACCTTTGTTTGTTTATTTTAAACAATTGGTTTTACTTGAGTTTTAATCGATTTTTTCTAAAGTAGTTATTTTTCCCAATATAACAATTAAAGTTGTACTATACTGACGTAATGCAAAAAGATTTACTATAAAAGATTTATTTCTAACAATAAGACTAATTAGAAAATCAATTTAAAATCTTAGAAAGAAAAACGAAGGGAATCTTGGATTAGATCTAGAAATAAATCAACAGAATCTTAATGCTAATATTTTTTCTTTTTGGGGTACATTAGACAACTTTTTCTTAGAGGAGAAAAAAAGTATATAAGAGAGATATTTGATGTATCGACTTTGTCCAAAATTTTCACATCAAAAAATCACAAAAAGTTCGATTACTTCGAATAAAAGTAGCAATTAGTGTATAGACCTTGACAATAAACATTTGAGAAAACTAAGCTTCTACCCCTTTAGATCAAGTTATTTACATTTATATATCATTTTACATTTTATACCCCCATACTATTAAAATTTTGTCCCCCTAATATTAAAATTCGCGCGCTGATATCATGCTGACGTCAGCACCTGCTTGTATGATATACCAATACGGTATATATATACCAACAGGGTATCACAGATTATTAAGCTCAATGTTATATGATACCGATATGGTATAAATATATACCGACAGAGTATATAACGAATATATTTTCTACTAATTTAGAATTTAATAATTTTTTTTATTTGTTTCTTAAAAAAAATCATATATACCAATTGAGTATCAATATACCACCAGAGTATTACAAATGATTGAGCTCATTCTATATGATACTGCTATGGAATATATATATATACCGACAGAGTATATTTCATAGTATTTGTGCTGATGTCAGTATGATATTAACAAGCGAAATAAAAAGGGGTAAGTGGGTAGAAAGGTCAATAGTAGACAATAGGTCTATTAAGGATAAATAGTTTAGATTGGGTCTATTAAAGGTAAATAATTTCAAATTAGATCTATTTTGTATATTTTTTCCTAAATATTTTAACTAAAAACTTTATTGATGCCCTAATTGATCACTATACGAATATTCTGTAGTGTATATACCTTGATTTGAAGTAAAAAAAGAATATTTTCATAGGACATCTTCTCCTTTACTTTCTCTACAAAATTATGAATCAAAATCAACACATATTGATGTAAAAATAGCTAAAGCATTGAACTCATTCAGATTAAGATCTAATATTTGCTTAAATTTTAGCCTACTTTTACATATATACCTAAGCTACTCATTGAAAATATTAGTTCAAATGCAATTATAGTTGGTCTTCAGTGTTTGTTAACAGTATCATTTAATTTTGATTTTTATCATTCTGATTCTAGCTCAATCATTTTGACGTGACAAAAAATAATTTTTCGGGCAAGGTAATAGTTGATCAAGTTCAATTATTTAATATAATAAAAAGTGATTAAATTACTTTATTGTTACAATAAATAAAGTTCAATTATCATTCTTCAAAGTGACCCTCTTATTAATAAGAACAAAGAATTTTATATCTTTAATGGCTCGATCATGAAATTTTTTTGGGTGCTTCTAGGATCACACAAGTCAGTTATATGAACATTCACATGTTTCAGCCGGGTTATAGCTTATTCTTTATCACTCCTGGATGTCTAAAGTCAAAGGTTGCTCAACGGTGAGCAAGAAGGCTAGACTACCTATACTCACTGTGTTCGGCTCAAGGAGTCCACTACCACATTTGTCTTGCCCGGATGATAGAGAATAGAGAAATCGCATTCTGCCTAAAGCTCAATCTAGTTTTGCTGTCTCAAGTTAAGGTTCTTTTACCTCATAATATTATTGAGACTACTCAGTTGATCATTAGTTAAGTTGTTGTTGTTAGTCTAATTGGAATTAGTTAGTTGGTTGAAGTTAGTTAGTTAGAGAGTTAATTAGTTAAAGTAAAGATTGGGAATTAATCCCGTAGAGTTGACTACACAATAGGGATATACATTGTATTGTACATACACATACTTGTACATTTACTGTACATACAAGTAGTGCATATATAAGCACTGATACAGTGCTTCGTACATACACTTGAAGAATAAGAAATCCCCAATTCCTTTCCTCTCAATCTCTCTCGATCTTCTTCTTCAATCTCATTGCATTTCCTTCTGATTGTGTTTCTCTTCATGGTATCAGAGCTATTGAGCTCGATGAAGTGTTTCTAGGTCACGAAGACAATCATTGACGAAGCTTGAAGGCGATGGAAGCAACGACGACTTCAAACGCTGTTGCAGCTCCAGCTTCAGCTGAAACTTTAGACCATGTCTTGAAGAACCACAATCATCCTCTATACCTTCATCCTTCAGACACTCCAGGCAGTGTCTTGACCTCAGTTCAACTCACAAGAGCTGAAAATTACTCACTATGGAGTAGGTCAATAATGATCACATTGCGTGCTAAAAGCAAATTAGGGTTTGTTCTTGGTACATGCAAGAAGTCAGACTATAAATCTGAGTTGGAGGAGCAATGGAAGAAGTGTAATGCATTTGTATTGGCTTGGATTATGAACACAGTGTCCAAGGAATTGTTGAGTAGGATTGTATGCGCTTCAGATGCCGCAATGGTTTGGGCTGATTTGAGAGTGAGATTTGACAAAGTTGATAGATCTAGGAGCTACTAGCTTCATTGAGAGATTTGCACACTAAATCAAGATAATATGACAGTTTCAACCTACTTTACTAAGATGAGACTGTTGTGGGATGAGTTTGATGCTTTAGTCCCTCCACCTGCCTGCAATTGTGACAAATCGACAACGTATGTTGATCATATTCAATATCTGCGCCTGTTTGCATTTCTGATAGGGTTAAATGAAGTATAGAGTCATGCTCGTAGCCAAATCCTCATGATGAATCCCCTTCCCAATGTGAGTAGAGCTTATTCAATGACTATTTCTGATAAGAGCTAGCATGTGACTGCTGGATCTAAAGTAAGTGGAGAGATGAATGAATTTGTGGCACTATATGCTGGAGGTGCTGGAAAGGGAACCTATTATGTAGGAGGAGGCGGTTGCACAGGCCAATTCAGTAACAATCATAGGCAGAGGAGAAATTGGAATGTGATCTGTGACCACTGTAAGATGCATGGACATGCTAGGGATGTCTGTTACAAGATTGTTGGCTATCCAAATGACTGGAAGTTTAAGAAGAAGTCAGGGATGTTACAAAACAACAGAGTGCAGAGAAATCCTGATGCAGTGAATCATGTGACTGCTTCCAAGTATGAGATGGAGTCACTTGATGATTTTGCTCCTGTTTCCCCTATGGTGAAGGGAAAGGACATTAAGCCTGGCACATAACCTACCTTTACCCAGAGCCAGTATAGTAGAATCCCACATATGTTGGTGAAGGAAGATGCAGGTTCAAGCTTAGGCAAAGGATCTAACAACATGGCCAACATGGCAGGTATGATTATCATTTCAAATGCTTTGTCTGCAAGTAGTGATAACAAACAAACTAAAGTTGAGAAAGGAGAGGAACATTAGATAGTTGATTCAGGTGCCACATGTCATATGACATATAACTTGAGCAAACTTTATAATGCATCTAGTTGTGTCAATAAGATGGTACATTTGCCCAATGGTGAGGCTGCACAAATATCACACACTGGCTGCTGTAGTACAGCTGATGGAAATATCTTGAGAGATGTATTGGTGGTACCTGCATTCAAGCATAATCTACTTTCAGTGTCTAAATTGACAAGGAAATTAAATTGCTCAGTTAATTTTTTCCCTGAGTTCTTTGTGCTCCAGGAACTCTCAAGTGGAAAGGTGAAGGGGATTGGTAGAGAAATTGGTGGACTATACTATCTTCCTGTTGGGATGCAATGTGAGGAGAGCAGGGGAGCTCCAAAGGCACTAATGACACAGTATTCTGGTGCAGACAAGCTGTTGTGGCACAAGAGATTAGGTCACCCCTCTGCAAAGGTGCTGCAACATCTGTTCATGGATACCAACTTCAGTGGGAATGACGAATGTAACAATTGTCCTGTTTGTCCACTTGTTAAGCAGACTAGGCTGCCTTTTCATTTGAGTGTATCTAGAACACAAGCTATTTTTGATCAAATTCATGTGGATGTATGGGGACCTTATAGAACTACTACTCATAATGGTTTCAGATTTTTCTTAACCATAGTTGATGATTACTCAAAAATGTGTTGGCTATATTTGTTAAAACTGAAAAGTAATTCATTTCCAGTGTCGAAATCATTTTTGCTGTTAGTAAGAACTCAGTTTAGCAGGCATGTTAAGAAGATAAGAACTGATAATGGCACTGAATTTTTTAACAATGAATGTTGTGGTATGCTAAAATCTTTTGGTATCATTCATGAGAGAAGCTGCCCATACACTCCATAGCAAAATGGAGTGGTTGAAAAGAAACACAAGCATATACTTGAGGTGTCTAGAGCAATCAAATTCCAAGGAAATATTCCTATCATGTTTTGGGGAGAGTGTGTTCTATCTGCTGTGTACTTGATAAACAAGCTTCCTACTGCAGTTTTGCAGGGGAATTCTCCATATGAGAAATTCCATGGACACAAGGCAAGTATTGGTCACTTAAGAAATATAGGTTGCCTATGCTATACAACCATGGTAGTCAGACAGGATAAGCTCTCTCCCAGGGCTGAGGCTTGTGTATTGCTGGGGTACTCACCAACCCAAAAGGGATATCTGCTATACAGTTTGTCCCAAAGGAAGCTCATCATCACACAGATGTCATCTTTAAGGAAAATGTCTTCCCCTTCTGGCAGGTACTCAGCAAACAAGAACAACTATTTCCCACTGAGTCAATTGCAGTCTCAGATGACTTTTCTATGTGTAATGAAGTCAGAGAATCATCTGCACCTATCACTGCAGTTGATATGCACCTGGATGATGATCCCATGGTCATACATGATACTCTACCAGAATCAGAAGTTGTGTATGATACTATTCAGCCTGAGGATACCAGTACCATAGTTGATTCCACACCTAGAAGAACAAAAGAATTTGCATGCGGGAGGTCTAGCAGAAGTCATCATCCTCCCATCTGGATGAAAGATTATGTGACTCCAACTGGAACTCATCAATACTCTCAGAGTAACTATGTCTCTTATGATAACCTGTAATCCAAATATAAGGCCTACTTATCTATGTTTTCTACAGAAGTTGAGCTAAGGACCTTTGAGGAAGAAAGCAAGGATAACAGGTGGATACATTCTATGCAACAAGAGGTATGAGCCTTGGAAGAAAATGGAACCTGGGAGATAGTGGAATTACCTAAAGTAAAAAATATTGTAGGATGCTAGTGGGTGTTCAAGATCAAGTGCAAAGCTGATGGTCAGGTAAACAGATTTAAAGCCAAATTAGTAGCAAAGGGATACAACCAAACTGAGGGGATTGACTACCAAGAAACATTTTCTCCAGTGGTAAAGATGACAACAGTCAGATCCATCATAGCACTAGCTGCCAGTTAACATTGGAACATCTTTCAAATAGATGTCTTTAATGCTTTCCTGCAAGGGGATTTACTTTAGGAGGTATATATGGAGCTGCCTAAGGGGTTTTACAGTGCAGAGAAAGATAGAAATCTTGTATGCAGGCTGATGAAGTCCTATATAGACTTAAGCAGGCATCAAGGCAGTGGAATGCCAAGCTGACTGAAGCTTTGTTGAGTTCAGGCTATTCACAGAGTCACCTGGATTACTCCTTATTCACAAAGAAGAAGTGTAATGGATTGGTGATAGTTCTAGTATATGTGGATGATCTACTGATCACAGGAAATGATGCAGAGTTAATAAAGGACACTAAGCAGGTCCTGCACCATCACTTCAAGATCAAGGATTTGGGTGAGCTCAGATACTTCCTAGGTATTGAATTCTTGAGATCTGATGTAGGTATTATAATGAACCAGAGGAAATATGCTCTTGAGATGATAGCTGAAGCAGGATTAGGGAATGCCAAGCCTAGCATGACAACATTGGAGTACAACCAAAGGCTAGCTAATGTTGAGTTTGATCCAGAGACTTCATATGAAGACATTCCAAGGTATCAAAGACTAGTTGGAAAGCTACTCTATCTCACTATCACAAGACCAGATATAGCTTTTGCAGTCCATTTGCTGAGTCAATTCACACAGAAACCCAAGGTATCACATCGGAAGGCTACATTGAAGGTGATTAGATACATCAAATTGGAACCTGGAAAGGGGTTACTGATGAGTTCTACTCAGAAACTACAACTGACTGGCTACTGTGATGTAGATTGGGTTGCCTACTCAAGCACAAGAAGATTAGTCATTGGTTTCGTCCTAAAGTTTGGTGATTCTCTTATTTCCTAGAACTCCAAGAAGTAGCCCACAATCTCCAGGAGCTCCACAGAAGTAGAGTATAAGAGCTTGGCTGCATTGACAGCTGAGGTTGTCTGGGTTGCAAATCTATTCAAGGAATTAGGAGTGAAGTTAAGAGTACCAGGACTTATACACTGTGATAGCAAATTTGCACTGCAGGTTGCTGCTAATCTGGTCTTCCATGAGCGTACCAAAAACATAGAGATTGATTGTAACTTCATTCGAGAGAAGATCCAAAAGGGGCTTATCAAGACCATCTATGTTAACACTAAGGATCATCAAGCAGACCTACTTAGCAAGGCATTAAGTAGAACACAACATGAGTTCTTATAAGGCAAGCTTGGATTATTGAATCTCTTCAATACGTCCAGCTTGAGGGGGAGTATTGAGATTACTTAGTTGATCAATAGTTAAGTTGTTGTTGTTAGTCTAATTGGAGTTAGTTAGTTGGTTGAAGTTAGTTAGTTAGGGAGTTAATTAGTTAAAGTAAAGATTGGGAATTAATCCCATAGAGTAGACTACACAATAGGGATATACATTGTATTGTACATACACATACTTGTACATTTACTATACATACAAGTAGTGCATATATAAGCATTGATACAGTGCTTCATACATACACTTGAGGAATAAGAAATCCCCAATTCCTTTCCACTCAATCTCTCTCGATCTTCTTCTTCTTCTCTCTCAATCTTCTTCAATCTCACTGCATTTCCTTCTGATTGTGTTTCTCTTCAAATATACTAAATGTTTAGGTGATGAGAATAAACTCCATATAAGTAGTGCCTCTAGATCTTGAGTGCAAATACCATTGCCGTCAACTCCAAGTAGTGAGTGCGTAGTTGCGCTCGTGCACTCTTAGCTACCTTTTGGTCTCACATCATCAAATACATAATCCAAACTAATGTTAGCGGTGTCACAATATACCATGAAGTCCTTGCCCTCAATTGGAAGAGCCAATATAGAAGTGGTGGTAAGTAACTTCTTGAGACTTCAGTCACGACCTCAAAACGCGAGTCATGATAGAACCTATACTCCCAATCGATAGGTAAAGCAATTCAATGTGTTACTAAGCAACGAAATAAATAAAGTGAACAATAGATAACAATGACCATCCTCAGCAGTGGGTCCCTCATAAAAATGAAATGCGGAAAGCTAAAATACCTCCCAAGACTTGGTGTCATAAGTACAAGAGCTTCCAAAACTGTGAAGCAAGTCTGAGGCGAAGATCACAAATCTAAATATAAGAAATATCCTGTCTGAATATTAAAAAAAAATAGAATAACTAATGAGATAGAGGGAGATATGGACTGCAGAATAATGAAGCATCTCACCACAACTCTAGGATAGTCCAAGCTTGGACTCAAGCAGCTCCACGGAATGCATTCATACTCGGAATTGAATCTGCACCATAAAAGAGTGCAATAAGTGTAGTATGAGTACGAAACCACATATACCCAGTATGCCT
>JAABOM020061540.1:0-10932 GCA_011800125.2 Solanum clarkiae
CACCGGCTCAAAAGGTTTATGCGTTAAGACTAGAGACTCTAGTAGAGTCTCGTAGATTGGTATATAGACGTCTATACGAAACAACACACGGGCAGCAAGCGGACAATTACGAACCATAGCGTATTCTTTCAATGATTTTGCCTCTAATCGTATTCCCTAGTTCACATTCACTAATACACATCATGTACAGCATGTTCTAATGCCATACCAACCTTACAACAGCCCATAAAATACAGCACATCACAATCCCACGCAATCTAAAAATGGGCAGCATAATGTTACCTTTCTTTCGCTACATTTCGACGTCGAGAACCCCAAACCTATCCAACCTTAAACAAACTGTTCCAGCAATATTTACACATACAGACATCTATGAACCAGTCTCAGAATAGCCACAAATCAGTTATTAATGACATAAAGCAATAGTTTGCTCTCCAACAGTCCGCAAGTTCATACGAAGCATATAATTGCGATATCGTATAATGACTCTCTTTTCTGGACTGTAACAACAGTTAACCAGCCTTTTTATACTACTGTAAAACCATTCTTTGTTGCATAACTAAGTTCTGATACATTATAAAGCCAGCTGCAAGAGAAAAACCTCTTAATTAACAAGAAAAGTACACAAGAATCCCAAATACACAATCTATCCAGAAAATTCCAACACAATCATACTAACAAATACTTCTTATTTTTCATAGTAAAACCATACTAAAAACATATGTAAGCTTACTTACCACTACCTTCAAGGTATATATCTTCTATAAGAACCGTAGAAATTCTTTCCTTGCTGCTTTGCAAGCCAAGACACGTTGGGAGAACTTTGAAAGCAAAAACTGTTTTTTTTCTTTTTGTTTGTAAGTCCAAGTGAACAATGGCTTTGTGGGAGCTGTTTTGGCCCTTTTTAAAGGGGAATTTATGCCGCCTTACTAAGTCATTCTCAGCCTTATTCCATCAAGTAGGTGATGCAGCTTCTTTATCCTTTCATTTGGGCCTTTTGGGGCACCAACTTGATTAGACTTGGACTGCCAAATTGTTCAGATTTTGCTTTTCTTGGTTTGGGCCTAAAGTTTCTAAGAATCTTCTGATATCTTTGGGACTTTATTACTCTTTTCCTTGGGCTGTAAATATAGTCCATATGTGATATTAAATCATGGCCCAAAGTTACACCCTTAACACATATTTTATTTGTATCCAAACTTGGACAATTTCGACGTCAGGTCTTGCCTCCGTTTAGTTAGAAATTTTAAGCTAAGCAAGTAGCTGACTCACCTCCTTGCTTCTAAGTCCTACAAGCACCTCAATTCTCTCACTTCATTTTAAGTTCGTAATCTCCTCATTTCGGCACAAACATGTATACACTCGACCCTCTTAAGCGCTAGACGCACATATAGCCCATTAACGCGAGATTCACGCACTTTTGAAAACTTGTGCTAGTTTAACCAAATCATATCATATTTCATTTGTATAGTATTAGTATGGTAAAGTGTGGGGTGTTACAACATTTTAGGAAATGTTTCCCTTCTTCTTACTCTATGTTGTGCTATAGGAAATAGGGTAAGGTTTTTTCCCCTAACAATTGTTCTTTGCTATGCTAGATCATGCCTAGCACAAGACGAATAAGATCTCACACACCCGAGGAACAACCAGCTCATGGTAAGCTCCGGGATGCTCTCACTTTGCTTGAACAAGTTGCAGCAAATCAAGCCAATGAAGGGGCCCAATCCCCTCATGCTCCTACACCAGCATCTCGGGTAAGAGACTTTATGAGAATGAATCCCCTGGAATTCTATGGGTCAAAGGTGGATGCGGACCCTCAAGAGTTCATTGATGAGGTCTATAAGGATTTGGCTATCATGGGTGTTAGATCAGAAGAGAAGGCAGAGTTGGCGGCTTACCAACTCAAGGGAGTGGCACAAACATGATTTAACCAATGAAAGGAGGAGAAAGGAATCAATAATGTGGTGCTTTAGGAGGATTTCAAGGTAGTTTTTCTTAATATGTTCTTCCCTCTTGAGCTTAGGGAAGCCAAACTGGTAGAGTTTATGAATTTGAGACAAGGGTCTATGAGTGTGAGGGAGTATGCCTTCAAGTTCACTCAACTCTTTAAACATGTTCCTCACTTGATTGCCGACCCAAGGTTTAGAATGAACAAGTTCGTGATAGGTGTTTCCAATTTAATTAGTGAAGAATGCCAGTCCACTATGTTGATAAGTGACATGAATTTGTCCCGGTTGATGACCTATGCCGAAAAAATGGAGAAGGAGAAGTTGAGGAAGAAGAGGGTTCATGAGGCCAAGAGGGCCTATTTTCAGGGGAAGTTCCATAGTCGAAAGGGTAGCCAGTTCAATCAAGGCCAAGGGTCTTCTCCTACATTTAATAAGATGGGTTGCCTATGACTTTCGAAGGGCCCAATGTGTTGGGGGTGTGGTTCCTAATGGTGGGTGCCCAAAATGTGGTAGGGGTTATAGTGGCCCGTGTTTGAGGGATAGTAATGCATGTTATGGTTGTTTGGAAGTTGGGCAAAAGGTGATGGATTGCCCTCGAAATTGCAACAAGGCTAAGGAGGTTCGTCCACAAGGTGCTACTGCGATTTCTTTGGGGAGAGGTGGCCGACAAGATGGTAGCCCAAGGCATAATCAATTTTATACTTTACATGGGAGACAAGGGGTTGATGAGATGCCCGATGTTGTTACCGGTATGTTAAAAGTCTTTGATTTTGCGGTGTATGAATTGATTGACCCGAATGCCGTTATTTCTTTTGTTACCCCCTTTGTTGCCAAAAAGATTCATGTTGAGCCCGAATTATTGTGTGAATCATATGAGGTGTCTACTCTTATTAGTGCATCTATTTTTGCAAGAAAGGTATATAGAAATTGTCCCATTTGTATCTTGCATAATATATTGTCTTGTGATCTTGTTGAGTTGGACATGGTTGATTTTTATGTATTTTTTAGGATGGATTGGTTGCATGCATTCTATGCCTCTATTGATTGTGAAACCCATAGGGTCAAATTTCAATTCCCAAATGAACACATCCTTGAGTGGGGGATTCATGATGTGGTGGTCAAGGGTAGGTTTATCTCTTGCATTAAAGCTCGTAAGTTGATCTCTAAGGGGTGTCTTTATCATCTTGTGAGAGTTAGGTAAGTGGATTCCAAGGTCCCTTCTATAGAGTCGGTTCTAGTTGTAAATGAGTTCCTTGATATCTTTCCAAATGACCTTCCCGGTGTTCCTCCTGAAAGGGAAATAGATTTTGGTATAGACCTCCTCCCCGATAATCAACCCATCTCTATTCCCCTCTATCAAATGGCCCCGACGGAGTTAAAGGAGTCGAAGGAGAAATTAAGAGACTTGTTGGAGAAGGGTTTTGTTAGGCCTAGTCAATTACCTTGAGATGCATGTGTGTTGTTTGTGAAAATGAAGGATGGGTCTCTTCGAATGTATATTGACTACCTCCAACTTAACAGAGTCACCATCAAGAATAGGTATCCTCTTCCAAGGATTGATGATTCATTTGCCCAATTGCAAGGGGCTAGCAATTTCTCTAAGATTGATCTTCGGTCCGGGTACTATCAAGTGAAGGTGAGGGAGTGTGACATTCCCAAGACGGCCTTTTGGACTAGGTATAGGCATTATGAGTTTGTTGTGATATCCTTTGGGTTGACCAATGCACCGGTCATCTTCAGGGGTATTATGAATAGGGTCTTCAAACCCTACCTTGATTTGTTTTTTTTTGTCTTCAATGATGATATTTTGATCTATTCACATGCTGAGGAGAAGTATATATGTCATTTGAGGATATATATATTAAGTTGTATGCTAAATATGAGAAGTGTGGATTTTGGTTAAAAGAGGTTGCCTTCCTAAGTCATGTGGTGTCGGGGAATGGTAAGATGGATGTGATTAGAAATTGGTACCCCCCAGATATTAAGAGCTTCTTGGGCTTAGCTGGTTACTATTAGAGGTTTTGTGAATGGGTTCTCTTCTATTGCCTACCTATGACTAAGTTGACTCAGAAGAAAGCCACATTTGTGTGGACCGATGAGTGTGAAAAGAGTTTCCAAACATTAAAAGATAAGCATATGTCCACTCCTATATTATCACTTTCGAAAGGGCTAAAAGGATATGTTGTGTATTATGATGATTCCCGGGTTGATTTGTGATGTGTGTTGATGCAAAATGGTAAGGTGATAGCCTATGCTTCTAGACAATGCAAAATGCATGACAAGAATTATCCTACCCATGATCTTGAGTTAGCCGCTATTGTACTTGCATTAAAGATTTGGCGTCAGTATTTCTATAGGGTTCATGTTGATATGTTTACCATTCATAAGAGTCTCCAATATGCCTTCCTTCAAAATGATCTCAACTTGAGACAACGAAGGTAGTTAGAACTTCTTAAGTACTATCATATGAGTTTGCATTATCATCCTGGTAAGGCTAATGTGGTGGCGGATGCTTTGAGTAAGGTGTCTATGGGTAGCGTAGCTCATGTTGATGATGGTGGCAAAGGGGTGGATATGGAGATCCATTGGTGGCTAGAATGGAAATTAGGTTGGAAGAGGTTAAAAATGGTGGTGGTGGTGGTGTTGATAGCTCTAATTCTTCATTGGTTGAGGAGGTGAATGCTAAGCAAGATCTTGATGCCTCCTTGTTAGAATTGAAGGTCTTAATGAGAGGGGGCAAGGTAGAGGTTTTCTCCCAAGGGGGAGATGGTGCCCTTCGATACAAAGGTAGGTTGTGAGTGCCTTGTGTTGATAGCTTAAAGGAAAAGATTCTTGATGAGGCTCATGGTTCTTCTTACTCTATTCACCCCTGATCTACTAAGGTGTACAGAGATTTGAGAGAGGTGTATTGGTGGGGAAGCATGAAGAAGGAAATTGTCTATATCCGGTTGCCATAGTTGCCAACAAGTCAAAGCTGAACATCAAAGGTTGTGAGGCCTAACCCAAGACATAGAGATTTTTACTTGGAAGTGGGAAGAGATTAATATGAATTTTGTGGTTGGGTTGCCAAAGAATAGAAAGGGTTTTGATTCTAATATGAGTTGTAGTTGATAGGATGACAAAATTGGCTCACATTCTACCGATTTAGACTTCATATGGGGCTGAAGATTATACCAGGTTGTACATTCATGACTTGGTGAGGTTGCATAGGGATCCTTTGCCTATAATGTCAGATCATGGTGCACGATTCACTTCACACATTTAGAGGTCCTTCCAAGGAGGTTTTGTAGCCAAGGTAAAGCTTAGTACGTCCTTTCACCCTCAAACGGATGGCCAAGCCAAAAGAACTATCCAAACACTTGAGGACATACTTAGGGATTGTGTATTGGAGCTTAAGGGTAGTTGGGATGATCATCTTCCATTGATTGAGTTTGCATATAACAATAGCTATCATTCAAGCATTGGTATGGCTCCTTTTGAGGCTCTCTATGGTAGACGTTTTAGATCACTAGTTGGGTGGTTTGAGCTTAGAGAGGTGTCTTTGTTGGGTCTGGATCTGCTTGTGGATGCTATGGAGAAGGTAAGGATGATTAAATAAAGGTTAAAAACAACCCAAAGTCGCCAAAAGTCTTATGCCGATGTGAGAAGGAGTAAGCTTGAGTTTAAGGTGGTGATTGGGTCTATTTGAAAGTGTCACCCATGAAGGATGTTGTTCGTTTTGATAAGAAGGGTAAGTTGTTCCCTAGATATGTGGGTCCTTATAACATGATGAGGAGGATTGGTAAGGTGGCCTACAAGTTGGATTTGCCTAGTGAAATGGAATTGGTTCATCCGGTCTTTCATATGTCTATGTTGAGAAAGTGTGTGGGTGATCCTAATGCCATTGTGCCTCTTGACTTTGTGGGGTTAGTTGAGGAAAACTTGATATATTAAGAGTTTCCAGTAGAGATCTTGGATAGACAAGTGAAGAGGTCTAAGAACAAGGATGTTGCTTCCGTTAACGTCCTTTGAAGGAACCAACAAGTCGAAAGTGCTACTTGGGAGGCTGAAGCGGACATGCAAAAGTGATATCCTTATCTCTTTCATCCTACTCAAGCCTAAGGTACTAATTCTAAGTCTTTTATATGATTTCATGTCTCATGTTCCAGCCCCTAAGTCATTCGCATGCATTCATGTTTATATTGACAAAGTTCATGGTGATTTTACACTTACGTTGAGATTTTTAAAATGATATTTTAAGTATGTTGTTGCATTCTTGTTGAGGATGATTTCTTCATGATTTCTCTTCTCATATATGTTTCTTTGACATTCGAGGACGAATGTTCCCAAAAGGCAGATATTGAGATATTGAAACAACCCCAAAAAGTGCCTTAAAATGTGCCTCATAAGTGCCGGAATCGTAATTTCCATATATCTCAAAATCTACCGTGATATTGAAAATCCAACTTCATATTCTTGTTTAGGAGATCAAATTGAGTGAGAAATGGGTCTAACCCCGATTTAAGAGCAACTATAGCAAAATTTGAAAATCGCAAAATGCGACTTCCAGTGAGCAGTCCGCACCCTTAGCGCGATGCGAACTGGTATATTTTCTGTCCAATTTTTTTTAATCCGATCCAAGACTTTGAGTCTTTGTCCTAAGTGTTCCCATGCATGAAAATACCTATACTTATCCTTATTTCACCTTCATGTCATTCAAGACACTGTCAAATACTCTCTCAAACACTTAGACAATATTTCATCTCCAAATTTTAAGTCCCAAAACTCATCCAGATCTCAAGGTTCTCATTCAAGCTTCAAGTCTCCATCTCCAATCTTCTTCAAGAATTCTCCAAAACTAAGGTATGTGGGTTTCTTTTATGGGTTCGTTTCACCCATGATCTCCAAGATTTCTTTAACCTAAAATTGCATGATTTAAAGTTGATTTACTCATAGGTCTTATTTATTATGAATTTCACTGCACACTATATTAGGGTTCATGAAATTATGGCCATTTTAGGATGTTTTGATCTATGAATCTAAGATCTATTGTGAGATTTGATAATTGGTTTGATGTATATTGCTTGAGAGTGTTATCAAGTATCTATTGATGGTTTGACATTGAATTCTTTAGCATTATTACACTCCTGAACTGCATGGCTTTACACTAGTACTACACACCTGCCAAGTGTTTGATAAAATGTCTGGTTATGATTTTCTTGAGGAATTGAAGGTTCATGTCACGCGCAAAGTCCTGCTAGGGAGGACTGGCACCTACTGAAGATAAGGCTCGGGAGAACCAACCTGTATCCATGCGCTTTCTATACATATTATAAGGGATTTCGACATTTGACATGCCTTTGAGAAAATAACCAGTGATAACAAGCCAAAAGGAAATGCATATGGCTAGGCCATTGGGGCTACAATGTCTAAAGTACGAGACATGACGACACTTTAATTTACATAGTCTACAAAACCTCTAGATAAGGAAAAGTATCTGATAAGGGTCGGGACAGGCCCCACCTCGACTAACTATACAATACAAAAATATAAGCTCTAGACACACAAAGCTCTAAAGCAACCTGGAGCTTGGTAATAGCAGCTGGATATCCTATACTCCTACTAGGGAGATCTACTAGCACCTGTACCTGCAGCATGAAATGCAAGTCCCTCATAAGGAATGTCAGTACGAGATAATGTACTGACTATGTAAGGCAGGAAACACTGTATATGAAGTAAAAACACAAATGAAACTATGCGCTGCTATAGGATAAGAGACCACCCTTAGTTATACTGTGGGATCATGTAGTTTATGTTCTTTTTATTACTTTACCTTTATTATATAATTTGTGCCAACAAGTAATACAAATGACCAACTGATTAGTGATAAACCTGTATCGAGATCGGACCTAGCTAGGATTTTCCTTTAACCCCTTGGGCTACCCCCTATGATAGGATCAACCTTGGCTAGGTGATTCTTCCACCCCTCGGGTTACCACCCATCAATAAACAATATACTTTACCTTTCAATTACCTTTGAGATGATTCTTTTGGTGGTCACAATATTGGAGTTATAGGACTATAGATGTAGCATGTGACATATGGATAATCATATAAGACAAGATGATAATGAAAAGAGTAAGTTACATGAATAATGAAATGCGTATAAGATGAAATAGCTCGTGAACTTTATTTAGCAATAAGAACCCATGAAACTTGGTATCCACGTGTGTATGCAGATTTGAAGGTGACTATGTATGGGATCATATGAACATGTGAAAGAGTGGAGACACGGTTAATAGTTGTGCTAGAGTTGGTAAGTGCCTTTATTTGCCAAGGAGGGATCTATGTTTCGTGCCAAATAATATGAACTAAAGTAGCCTTATATACCTCGCTGTACGACCTTGCTAATACCTCGAGACAACCTTCCCTTCTTATAAATATATACAAAATAGTAGATGATAAAACTAACAATAGTAGCCAATAGATACACCTTGATAGCCCAATCTCATAAAAATACAACATACGGGCAACATGCGGATAATTATAAACCCGAGCATATTCTTTCAACCTTTCTGCCCCTAATCATATTTTATACTACACATTCTTGTATGTATATCATAGGCAGCCTATTTTAGTACCATAAAAGTCTTACAACAGCCCACAAAGCAAAATACAGAACATTTCTACGCAACATACAAATAGGCGGCATAATGTTACACACCTTCGCTATACTTTGACATCAACAATCCCAAACCTGTTTCAACTTTACCCAAACTGTTCTCAATATATCTATACAAAAAAATAGATACAAAAGATTCTTAGAATAGTACCAAATCAGTCATGAAGTATGTGAGGCAATAGCCTTCCATCCATCAGCCCACAAGTTCGTACTAAGAACACAATTACGATATTCTATAGAACTCACTTTTGCAAACTGTAAAAGTGGTGCAACAGCTTAGTTACATCACTAACAAACTATACCTTGTTAAAAACATGAGTCTTAATTCATAATTCAGCCAACCAAGAGGAGAAAATCCTTTTGAATAACAAGAAAAGTTCACAATAATCCTTAAGACACACGTTGTCCAAATTCCCAGCACAAGAAGAACTAGCATATACTTCTTGTTTTTCATGGGATAAGTATAACAAATACATGGATATTTATACTTACCTTATTATCCAAGATTTAGGTTTCCTTCAAGAACCCTAGAGGGTCGTATTGGTTGTCTCGTGAAGTGAAGTAAAGAGAAAAAGAAGAGTTTTTAGGAAGATGAAAATTTGTTCCAAAGTGAAATGATTTAAGGGGCTGTTTTTTAGCCCTTTTACAGGCTCTCTTTGGCCGACTTTATCTTGAGTTTTTGACCACATATTACCAAATATTAATAAGCGGGTGAGGTAGCATCTCGGTCCTCACACTGGGGCCTAAATGGGTCTCAAAGTTAATGGCCTTGGCTGCCCATTTTTCTAATTCCTCTTCACTTAGTTTGGGCCCAATTAGCCAAGTGGATTGTGATGTACTTGGTCCCTTTTTATTATTCATCTTGGATTGTAAGTATTTTCCATTTATGATGATAAAACACGGGCTAAAGTTACACTCTTAACATGGACTTTATTCACTATTGGACTTGGACAAATTCGACGTCGGGCCTCATCTCTATTTAGCTAGCAAATTTAAGCTAAGCAAGTAGGTGACTCACCTGCTACCTTCCTAAGTCATACAAGAACCTCACTTCTTCTCCTCGTTTGAGGTCGTGATTTCCTCAATTTGACTTAAAATTTATTTACACTCGACCCTCTTCAACGTTAGACATACTTATTGTCCTCTAATTTGAGATTCAAGCACTTTTAAAAATGGGCGCTAATTTGACCAAACCATATCATGTTTCACTTGGATAGTACTAGTATTGTAAGATGTGGGGTGTTACATCCTCCCCCCTTAGGAACATTCATCCTCGAATGTTAGCACAATTGGATAGCTTAACCAAGTTTAAATCTTTACTTACACAAATTTTTGACAACACACCATGTATTCAATAACACGTACCTATTAGTGTCCCAATTCTGCATGTTGGACTTCCTCTGTAGCTTCAAATAAGTAAGGGTATTTTAATTTCATCGCGTCCTTGGCCTCCCATGTTATTTCTTTTGCTTGCTGGTTCCTCCAAAGTACCTTCACTGAAGCTATTTCTTATTCCTTAGCTTCTTAACTTGACAATCTAGAATAGCTAAAGGTACCTCTTCATATGTGAGATCTTTTGTAACCTATACGTCTTCAATAGGAGTGACACGGGATGGGTCACCTATTTATTTTCGGAGCATTGAGACATAAAAAACTGTATGGACCATTGAAAGCTCTTGGGGTAGCTCTAATTCATATACAACCTGCCTTGAATCTCTTAATAATTTTATATGGCCCTATGTAACGTGGGCTCATTTTTTTCTTTCTTGCCAAATCTCATAACCCCTTTCACTATAGACACCTTTAAAAATACCCAACCCGTACTGAGAATTCCAGTCCTCCCCTTCTAGCATCCGTATATGATTTATGACGAGTTTGGGCTGTTTCTAGCCGTTGTTGTATTACCTTAACTTTTTCCATGGGTTGTTATACTAGATATGGCCTGAGCAAGGTGGTTTCACCCACTTCAAACCATCCAATTGGCGACGTACATTTCCTCCAATACAAAGCTTCGTACGATGCCATCTTGATACTCGCGCGGTAGCTATTATTATAGGCAAATTCAATAAGTGGCAAATGATCCACCCAACTACCTTTAAAGTCCAATGCACACGCTTGCAACATATCTTCAAGTGTCTGAATGGTGCGTTCTGCTAGACCATCTGCTAGACAAGTGAATTTTTCTCCCTAAACTCCTTAGGAAGGACTTACAAAACTTTGCAGTGAATTGAGCCCCCCAATTAGAGATAATGGAGATTGAGACTCCATGTAGCCTAACTATCTCTTTGAGGTATAACTTGGCATACTCTTCAGCTGTATAAT
>JAABOM020061541.1:0-10931 GCA_011800125.2 Solanum clarkiae
ACTGAGGGTTTTAGGAAACAGCCTCTCTACCTCTATGAGGTAGCGGTAAGGTCTGCGTACAATCTACCCTCCCCAGATCCCACTCGTGGGATTATACTGGGTATGTTGTTGTTGTTGTCATACATATATGCAATAATATACAATTATAATATATATGCAAAAATATTTAAAAGTTTGATATACAATATTATACATCCAATATAAAATATATATAAAATTACAAGAGATATCTATACACCCATATAATATAATATACAATATTATATACGGTTAGACAAAAAAGAACTTCATCCTATTACTTGAATTCAAGACCATATTCATTCAAAAATACATCAAATCACCCAAAAATTTATATTTAGGCTCCTTAATACATATCGATCTTTCATGGCAATATCACTCGAAATGGATCTTATTTGAGTAGACTCATTTTTCAAACACTAAAGTAGTTTTGAAATATTTAGTTAAAGTTAAAATATATTTATAAGCACTTATTTTTAAAGCAAAATTAAAAAAATAAGTCAAAAGCTATAATTTGAAATATTAACTTATGACTTTTGACTAATAAGTCGTATACCAAAGGTCAAGTCAAACATGCTCTAAATCTATAAAATATTTAAAACTTTGCCCATTTGAGCAATGTACTTGAGTCAATTGTACTTTTTAAGTAATTATCTCAAATAAAATAAATCTACTTAAGCTAAAAAAAAAGAAACTTCTATAAAAATACATACCAATGAACATTACATGAATTCCGTGGCTGCTAAACTTTACTCCATATCGATTGTCAAACTTTTATAAACTTTATACAGGTTTGATTCTCGACATAAACTTTACTCACAACTCTACCACGTATCAATTCTCAAGTTTTATAGACTTTATACAGATTTGATTCTTGATTTAGTTTTAAGTCAAACTATGGTGTTTGATGCTTTAATTTATAAATTTGATCATATTTTTTTAATTATATTTTGTGGGGATTCTACCGTTGATATCCTATATATAAATTCTTTCAATTTGTTTTAACTTAAATAAATTACAATAATAAATACCTAAACAAGTTTGTTTGTACTCATATAGTTAATATCGACTACAATTATGTGTTGTTAGCCTCTTGATCGTTAACTTTTAGTTTTTTCTTCCCTATTGTTATTTTACAATTTACCATATCTAGGTATTCTGCCTTTGGGATTTGAACTGAGGGTTTTAGGAAACAACCTCTCTACTTCTATGAGGTAGCGATAAGGTCTGCGTACAATCTACCCTCCCCAGACCCCACTAGTGGGATTATACTGGTATGTTGTTGTTGTTGTAAGTTGAATTATTTTCATCTCTCATTCACATTCTCTAATCAATTGGATCCTCCATTTTTTTCTAAATTTTTATTAGAAAAAGGAGAAATTTCCATATAACAAAATATTATAATTAATAAAAATATATAAATAAAATACATATATAAAATATAGGAAAGTTATTACTAGTAAATAAAATACATATAAAATTTTTTTATTCTTCAATTTAATCAAATATATGAACAAAAATATTCAACAAAAATGATTTTTTTTCTTTATTAAAATTCATAAACTAAATGCATTAAAACTTCTCATTTGTAATTTTAATTTGTTTTTAAATATATTTTGTTAATGATAAACCTCATAGGAAGGTATTAGTGTAGGATTTCTATAGTATTGGGGTTAAAAGTAATTGATTTTAAAATATAGAGGATGTATCTAAAACTAAATTTGTATTAGAAGGGCGTTTAGTGTAATTAACAAAAAACTTTACAAAAGGACAGATCCCTGAATTTCATCATCATTGATTCCCTTTTTGAAAATTTCTAAACTTAGAAGCAAAAAACCAGTGGCAGATAGAAATAAACTTCACATTGAAGGCTAAAATTGTCATTTCACTTTCTCAAAAGATATTGAGAACCAGCAGAAAGGAAGGTGGAGGGTCCATTTTCAGTTTCCACTTCTTTTTCCTTTTTTTTTTTTTTTTTTTTTTTAATTTCTAAGTTTGCTTCTTTAAACACTTTGTCCCCAGCTAACAAAACCACCAAAGACCACCATATACCCCCCCACCCCCTACTCCCACTCCACCCCCTTTACCCCTTTTACTCAAACCCCACACCCACCAACACTACTACCTTACCATATCTCAAATCCATGTTAAACAGACTGTTTTCTTGATCCACCATCATGTTACTTCTTACTATTCCCAACTCATTTTCTTCCTCAGGTACCCCTTCACATTTTCTTGGAATGACTTAAAGTTTTGAACTTTGTGATCTGTTTCTTCTGTTTTGTGCATTAACTTTTTTGTTGGGAATGTGAGAGTGTGTGTGGGGTGGTGTTGATTTTCAGTATGTCTATATGTAGTATGTTTTTCTTTGTTTTTTTCTTTTTACCCATTTTGCTGATTTGGGGTTTTCTTGGATCCTGATTTGGGACTTTCTTTGTGTGTAAAAATGGAATCTTTAGTTGAGTTTTGTACATTTTGGTCACTGATCTTTCACATTGTGCTTCTTACTGAAATTGGGTTGCTGGATATGTCTGTTTTTTGTGTTTCTTTGTTTTGGATCCATGTACCTCTTTGTTGGTACTTGTTTTGTGTGAACACTCACCACATGGTTAGTTTAAGGATGTTATTAGTTTACTACTGTTATTCAAGAAAGCCATTCAATAGAACTGATTGAGTGAGATTTTCTTCAGATTTGATGGTTGTGTAAATGTATATGAGATGATTGCAATTTGCAAAAAGATATCCAGATCTGTGGGTTGTGAATACTGTTTAATGCTACTTCTCTATTGCATAATGGCTCACAACATCTTCAGATCTCTGTGCATTTTGATTCACCTCATACTTGTTAGTCATTTTCTCTTTCTTGTTAGTGCAAACTGGAAAATAGTTAATTTGCCTAAAAATAACTTTCTTTAGTAGTGGAATGAAATGGAGTTCGATAGGACTGATTGGATACAAAGGATTCATAGCTGAGCCCGATTGGTTATTGACTGAGGTATAGTTGGTTGATATTTTGGTCAAAGGATTCATAATGTGCTTTTGTTGTCTATATGGGAGATTGTGCTATAGAGATAGATCTGTTTGTGATACCCATATTTGAGTGAATACATGTTGTGCTAAGTCCGGAGCATTCAAATTTGAACTTAAGCTTGATAAACAAAAGGCTGATCATAGCCTTTGGTGCTTCTTGTAATTTGTATCACAATTTGATGAGATGCTTATATGGATACTTCTGTTGAATAGGTATAACACTACTGTTGAAATTGGTCCACTGAGGTGGTTTTAGAGCCTGTTATCAAGTTTCGATTCGTGGACGTTAAAGAATAAACACTGCTGTGTATGTGCATTGCAAGTGGGCATCTGCTGATAGCTAGGTTGGCATAATGGGTTCTCGGTTCCCGTCTCATAAGTTGAGCAGTGGCCTTTATGTATCTGGCCGGCCTGAGCAGCCAAAAGAAAAGACTCCAACTATGAGTTCAGCTGCTATGCCTTATACTGGTGGTGATATCAAAAAGTCCGGAGAGCTTGGGAAAATGTTTGATATCCCAACTGGGTCACGGAAATCTGGACCTATTAGCAATGCCCCAACAAGAACAGGATCATTTGGTGGTGCTACTTCTCATTCAGGTCAACTGAATTCAATCAATCGCATGGCTTCTGGCGGTGCTGGATCTGTTTCTCTGAAAAAGACCAACTCTGGGCCTCTAAATAAACATGGTGAGCCTATGAAGAAGTCGTCTGGTCCCCAAGCTGGAGGGGCTGCTGTTGGTTCCCGCCAAAATTCTGGCCCTATTCTCCCAGTTCTCCCTACCACAGGCCTCATTACATCTGGTCCCATTTCTTCGGGTCCACTCAATTCAGCTGGTGCACCGCGGAAGGTCTCAGGCCCATTGGATTCCACGGCCTCGATCAAGCTACATAATTCTTCTATTCTTAATAACCAGGCTGTTACTCGTCTAAGCCATGGTGAAGAGTATTCTTTCCGCAAGAGCTTCCCGAAGGCAATACTTTGGTCTATAATTCTTCTATTTGTGATGGGATTTATTGCTGGTGGCTTTATTCTTGGTGCTGTTCACAATACCATTCTTCTTGCCGTTGTTGCTGTCCTCTTTATCATTGTTGCTGCCATATTTACATGGAATTCTTGTTATGGAAGAAGTGCTATTGTTGGTTTTATTTCTCAGTATCCTGATGCCGAGCTTAGAACTGCAAAAGATGGCCAATTTGTTAAAGTTTCTGGGGTATGTTTTTCTATAATGCAAAATTCATCCTGCACATCTTCATTCACTATTCCTGTTCCATTTTCTCATGGACATGGCTACTGATATTCACAGTTTGTTAATGCCCATCCTCCTTTTCTTTTCTTTATTTTTTTTGAGAAGGTAACATTTGTGTATATTCCCCAGACCCCACTTGTGGGATTCCACTGGGTATGTTGTTGTTGTTTAACATTTGTGTATATTCATTGAACCAGTACATGGGTTGCACTACCATTATTACAGCTATTTGCACCATATCTATAATGGACTCGGTGTCCTCTAAATACATCTGTTTGCACCAGAAGCAGAAAAGCCTGATACAATTTAGTTTGATCTTTTGAAGATCACATCTCTTGCTCTCATAACATCTAGCCTTTCTGTCTTTCCAAACAGTCCAATAAGTACAGGCTGGCCTCCATCTATCACTATCTGCAGCTCCACCCCTATTTCTCCCCAAGTGTACAAAAGACGTGTAATCCTGTTAGGCATAGCCCAAGGAGAACCCCTGAGACTAATGAAAATCCTCCACAGTGGAGATGTTATTCTGCACTAGAGAAACAGATGGTTGACTGTCTCAACCTCTTCCCCACATAAATAGCATCTAGAACACGTGGAGAACTTCCTTTTCTTGAGATTTTCCCGTGTCAAAACTGCTTCTCTTGTCAGAAGCCAAGTGAGACATGCCTTGGAATCCAGATCATGTGGTTTAGGATCTTCAGTAAAGTACTAATTATCACTACTCAAATCATTGTTTTTGTTTAGTTCACGGTAGTGTTGAGGTTGCAGATAGGTTAATGTTGAATTCTAGACAATATTACTCACTCGAATGTTATGGTTTCTATATCCTAATGATACTGATAATAATAGTCAGACACAACACATATAGGTATGTTCTTTGTCAGTGTAATAAAATTCTTCCTACGAGTATATGGAAATGTTTTGGAAAAGAAATCAAAGAACTGAAAGTCTGGGACCATAGGATTTTTAAATTCTGGGATGTGCAATTTAGTCAGTAACAAGAACATACCCAATGTAGTCCCACAGGAGGGGGAGGTTAGAGCGGATTCGTACCTTACCCTACCTTGGAAGGCAGTGTGGTGATAATCGAAATACTAGAAATAGACAAATAGTTGATAGTAACAGAGATCAGAGGACAAGAAAGATAGCTTTCGGTCAATGGAGACTTAAAAGAAAAAAAACGTAATATATGTCATGTCCGTTATGCACCTTTCACCATTGATATGTATAAATAAAGCATTTACTAGAGAAGACTGTTACACAGTAGGTCAAACATTTCTACTTGCTATCTAGGACAATAATAGTGGAGCCAATTCTGTGCTCTATTTCTGTAACTTTCTTCTTTTACAGCTGCAGTGTAGGTTGACTCAGCTCCTTGAAAATTTATAAAATGCTCTTGCAAGTTGAAAGTATAATGCTTATAACTTGAATTTACTAATGTTGTTGTTCTTTGCATTTTCCAAGATTCTTACCTTGTAGGGGAACTCTCCGGATATCAAGTCTTAACTATTGCTTTATGGTTTTGCAGGTAGTTACATGTGGAAATGTCCCTCTGGAATCTGCATTTCAGAAGGTTCCTAGATGTGTTTATACATCCACTAGCTTATATGAATACCGGGGTTGGGATTCAAAAGCTGCCAATCCAGAACATCGTCGTTTCACTTGGGGCCTTCGTTCACTGGAGGTGAGAAAAGATAGCACACATTTTTATCCATTTGGAACTATCATTTTTTGGGTGGTTCAGTTGGAATGACCCAATGTTGTCATGCAGCTGCATTCTCCCTCCCTTTATAGTTCATGATGATGGATCTATGATTTCTATACGCATATTTCACCCACGTTTGTTTGTATTTTCATGGCCTACATTTTGTTCAAACCAAGTCCAAAGGAGCGTGCAATTTCCCCTACAAAGTAAAATGGGAAAGAGGAATGTGTCCAAGGACTGATCTTAGTTTTAGCTGGTTATATTCTCTTGGTGCATCATGCATGGAAACACGTTAAAAGACCTGAATTATTGCAGGTTCGGTGATATAAATACTTAGAAGTAAGTTTATGAGATTTATGATGTTCTAATAATCAGGAGATGAAATAGGCTACAGATGAGAGCTGAGTTGAGGTTTACTCAGAAGCTTTTGGGGAAAAAACTGTGTCTGAATGGGATATGCAAAAACAAAAGGTCTTTAGAGGTAGCAATGATCCCTGAACTTTGATATTATATTATTTTAATTCTGGTATATGACTCCTTTGACGGGGGCAGTTTGTTGCTCTACTAAGCAAAGAACTTAGAACTGTTTTTGAATCCAGTTGAATAGGGAAAAGTTACCAGCCTCAAAAAAGAAAAATCCAGTTGAATGAGGGAAATTAAAATCAACAGTAAATGTGAAGAGAACTCAAGGAACCACCTCACTTGCATTTTCTACGTGAGCAAAGTAATAGAAGCTTCTGTGACTCAAGATAAGCACCTCTACTTGCTCTATCTAGGGAGAATTATTAAAAGTACTTAAGTAGCATAGAGCACATGACCTCAAAAGTAATTTGTCACCTAGCAAGGAGAATCCAGCTTAGGCGACTGCCTGTTTCTTGATTTCAATGAAGTATGTCTTGAAAAAAAATGGCAGGACTCCAAGACCTTGCATGAAGGGTACTTGGCACCCAAGGGTGGCTTAGTGGTCAACACCATGAGGTTTTAGGTTTAAATTCAGTAGAGACAAAATAAATAGTGATTACGTCCCATCTGTTTGCCTCGATGGACGGAGCTACCTGATACTTGATGCTAGTTGGAGGTGACAGGAACTAGACAGAGCTACCTGATATACTGGTTGGAGGTAACAGGTACTCCGTGGAATTAGTCGAGGTGCACACAAGCTGCCCGGACACCATAAGAGAAAGGTCACTTGTTGGATTTCTTGCAAACATATTTCTGAATGGCATCTTACAAAGAAATTCTGGACTCTAAAAGCTTTACAATTTATGAATTTGACAAGCTTAACAATTTATGAATCCAATGAATTTCTCGTGTTGATCTTCATCAATAATAATCTATCATGTTGATCATGTGATGAAGCAAACATATGGTTACAGTAAAACTGAAGGTTTTATATTCTTCCTTTTTTTTCTTCTTTTTGCAGAGGCATGTTACTGATTTCTACATCTCTGACTTCCAATCTGGATTAAGAGCGTTGGTGAAAACTGGATATGGTGCAAGAGTAACCCCTTATGTTGACGAATCCGTTGTTGTGGACATCAATCCATCAAATAGGGATATGTCCCCAGATTTTGTCAGGTGGCTAGCTGCCAGAAATCTATCCAGCGATGACAGAATAATGCGATTGAAAGAAGGGTATGATTTTAAACAATTGTGCATCCACTTTACAACCGGCAAGTGCATAATAATATCTAGATGCAGACCCCTACCTTATATGGTCTTTGTGAAACTGTAGTGTCACTCTTGACTCTTTTCTCATATTACATCTGCGAACAGGTATATAAAAGAAGGCAGCACGGTCAGTGTAATGGGAGTTGTCCAACGAAATGATAATGTCCTAATGATTGTTCCTCCTCCAGAGCCGTTTTCAACAGGATGTCAGTGGGCTAAATGCATTCTTCCAGCCAGTCTAGAGGGCATTGTACTGAGATGTGAGGACAGTTCAAAGACTGACGTCATTCCAGTGTAGTAGCCGTTTAACAGATGAAGGCTGTACTGTTTTGGTATGGAACTTATTGCAAAATCCTCTTTCAGTAGTAGTGAGGATGGCGTCTCCACTCGGTTAACCAGGTGTATAGTTTGTCAATCCTATTTTTTGCTTCTTTTTTTCTTTTGCCTGTTATGGTGTTGGTGTGATTATTATAATAGAGGAAAATGTTGATTAATGAGGATTTTTGAGAGAGTTCTTATGGTTAGAGAACTTCTATATATTCTTATTCATGTGGGAGCTTGTCAAAATCTGTGGATGTCCTGGAAAAAAAAACAAGATATGTTTATTTGGTTTGATCGAATTTTTTTGTGGCCTCTTAGCCACTTTCAAGGCTGTTCTTGCAATGAACACACTTCCACATGCTGAATCTGTTGTTGCTGTCCAGTTGCTTATTAAAAATTTGATGCTTTGAAGTTACATTGAGACGACTTTGATACAATATATCAAGCTTAGTGCACCATATCTCGTGCATAGTAGGAGCTTAGTGCAATAGACTGCCTTTTCTTGGAGTTTGATGCTATATCAAGCTGAGCAAGCTAGATCTTGTGCATAGTGGAAGCTTAGTACAGTGTACTGTTCTTTCTTGGAGTACACTTTCTTGGAGTTTGGTGTTAGATCAATCTTAGTGCACAAGGCCTTGCGCAAAGTTTGATGATAGATCAAAACTTAATGTACCAGGCTCCTGTATACGGAAGCTTAGTGCACCAACCTGATATTTACTTCAGAGCATGCGAAAGCTTAGTGCACCAAACTGATATTTACTTCAGAATTTGATGCTAGATCAATTATTTTCGGCTTTCACATGCTATATAAATGATTTTTAATCGACCAAAATCACAATTTCTTCTCGACTATTCCTATGCCAAACTACTTGATTTGTTTCGTTTATATAGAGTTTTATCGAAAATGTGAAAAAATAATAATTAGTTCTAAATTTTTACCTTGCAACAACGAGAAATAGGAAAAGATGAGAAATACTGTTAATTTAAAATGACAATGCTTTTCAATTTTTAACGACATATTTATTAAGGAACCCCAACGTAAAGAGATGGAAAAAAGAAATCATATTAAATATTTGACGATACATTTTATAGTAGAAATTTCTTGACATCTCTTCTTTTTATCTGCCATTCAAACGAAAGCATCATACACCAATAGGAAACAAACAAAATAAGATCAGTTTTTTACACTTAAACAGTAACATTCCAAAGTGGCATATATATATGTATATATTTTAAATAATGAAATCTTTATTTATTAATATTTAATATTTAATATCCACATTATAATCTTAATCTAACTTGTTCACAAATCAAACGACTAATAAGTGTTTTGCAACTTAAGTTTAAATATTTATCATATTTTACTCTAGTATAATTTTGTTTATTAGTGTTATCCATATTAATCTCTGTCTCATTTTATGAGAGTCATTTTTTCTTTTAGCTTTTATTCTCATTTTATTTTAATGAGATGATGTATTATCATATAAATGTCTAGAATATATTAGTATAATATTACAAATTCTAAAAAGAATATTTTCTTAAATTTCATATTCAATCAAATATAACTACATAAAATGAGACAGAAGAGTTAATACAACTATCCTTTTATTTTATTTATGTATTAAGTATTTAGTGCAACATTATTCCAAAAACTCGACTAATTGGCCTCTAAAGTTCACTTAGAAGTTATAACACCTAAATATGGAAAGGAAGACTAATAATTGAGAAAAAGATTAAAGTATTCGTTTATCTTTCAATTAAGATTCAAAGTTATTCTTAAGTTTTTATATGGTGCACTAATAATTTCTCATGTTTATAATATTTGGTGTACTTTTGGTCCTTTCCCAAAAACTTTATTTATTTTTTAATATTGATTTTATCCACAATTTTATGTATGAAATATTCAATTTTTTATTTTTATTTTATATATTTAATAAAAATAATAACTCCATTCCCTCTTTTTTTTTTTCTAAAAAAAAAATTATTCTTAATTAGGATATTAGGGATACAAACTTGAATGAGCTTTCATGTTCATCTTATCTTAATTTGTATTATTATCATGGTTGGATATGTGAATATAAGGAAAAAGTTATTTTCACTTTTTTTATTTTGAATTTTGGATAGACACAAAAGAAAAATATTGTATATGTACATAATTGCTTATTTAAATTATATTTTATTGAACTAATTATTTTTATATGAATATCAACATTATTCTATTTTCTTTCTTTCTTGTTTAAGTTTTAAAAAAATAATTAAAATGGTAGACAAATAATTTAAGAAGAAAAAACGGTGGAAGAGAGAGGAGGTTGTGGGAAGGGGGGGGGGGTTGAGTAGTAGAGGATTAGCCTTTTTAAATTTATTATAGAACTCAAAATGACGTAAAATCATATATTAAGTTATTTAAAATTATTTTAATGGAGAAGAATTTAAAATGCTTTTAAATTATTTAGTACAATATTATTTTTTATCCATCTTCATGAATCTGGATGATTAGAAATAAAGGTGTTTATGAATCAAAAGGTTGATTTCAACGATATATAAAAATGATTTTATATCGATTCAAATAGTTAAAGAGCATATTAATTTCTTCTCTGCTTTAAAAATAATATTTTACTATTTACACGGATATTAATGCTTAAGACAACAAAATTTTTTCTGTTAGGAACTCTAAATTTTTCAATAAATTATGAAATGTAAATGAATATGCATCCTAAAAAATTATTTTTCAATAAATTATGAAATGTAATTATAATTTGATAGAAAAAGTTGAACTATTTGAAAGCACACTAATTCTTTTTCGACAAAGTATGGAATGTAATAATAATTTGATAAAAATAGTGAATGTGGAAAGAAAGATTAGTAATTTTCAAATTTATTTCTTTGAAAATTAAGATTATAATTTGAAATTATGATCACGATCACGATCATAATCGCAT
>JAABOM020061542.1:0-10930 GCA_011800125.2 Solanum clarkiae
TCCTTGCAGGTGGGTTTAGTCAGTAAAACAGAGGAAACTCTGCCGAAATTTCGGCAGAATTTTGTGAGCAAATTTTGAGATCTTTGTGGTTTAAGATTTTTTCAAGTGCCCTATCGGCACTAGTCATGGCTCGGGGTTCGGGTCGTGACATAGAGTCCGTAGCACCACGATCTAACCAATTAAGAATTCAAAAATAAGATTTCCCCAAACCAAAGATACCCAAATCTATCTATAGTCAAGTTCTCAAATTTTTAAGCATAAGGTTTCATCTTAATTCCTTCAAAGGTTTATAAAGGATGATACGTCTAATATCTAATTACTTATTACTATTATAATTGTCAAAATATAAGAGAATATATATATATAATCTATGTATAAGAAGTAGAAGAAGAAGAAGAAGACGCCGAATAGTGCAACACCTAAATCTTCTAATGCTAGCAACTACTCCAATTGCCACTTTTTGGAGGTGAAGCAGACAATCACTCCCTGGGATCACACGTCACAAACCCCACCGATATTCTTTATTTTCCCTCTTTTGTTTGAATATGTACACACCCATTAGAAAATAATTTTCTACAATATGTAATCCATTTAGTTAATAAAAACCATTATTTCCTGCACATACACCTAGAGATCACTTTGGATTTACACATTAATCACGTATAATCATTACCTGAATTTTGTTACCCTTCAATTTTCTTCGTCTAAGTTACGCCGAAACTCCAAAGCCCTCTCTTCTCCTTCTTTTTATTTTCTTTTAAAATAATTAAACCCTAATAATTAATTTGTTACTATATATATACTAAGTGGTATAGGATATTTTATAAATTGTCAATTTAGTCCCCTGATTAAACTAGCTATCTGAATTTACCCATATATTAAATAGTCATAGTTATTGAATAGTCCAAAATATCTATTTAAAATATTTCAAGATAAATCTTTTGAAAAATCAAGAGGACTAATTCTCAAAATAACCTAGCGGATCATTACAATTATCTTCTTAAACCTTCTTAATAATTGTATATGTTCTTCTTTTATTTTTATAAATAATAATATATCATCTATATATACAATAATTCCTTTGATGTTTCCTAAATAAGTGTCCATAAATTTTTGGAAGTATCCTGGTGAGTTTTTCAATCAAAGGGTAATACATTTCATTCATAAAATCCATTAGGTATTGAGAATGTAGTTAAGTGTTTATATTCTTCTATTATTTTAATGTGATAAAATTCTGATCTACAATCAAATTTACTAAATCATTCATAACCTTTAACTTTATTTAATATAATTGCTTTATTAGGTATAGGATAATTTAATGATTCTGTCTTTTTATTAAGATCTTTATAGTCTATTACCATTCTAGATTTTTTTCTTTTTTTAAAGTATGTTTCATTACTATAAATGCAGGGCTACTGTGTTTGGATTCGCTATTTCTAATAAATTTTGATTTTAACAGTTCATTTATATGTAAATTGAATTGTTCCATGTCTTCTTTGGTATATTTCATAGATTTTGTATATACCAAGTCATTTTCTTTTAGTAGTTTTATAGGTATTTAACTTTTATGTTTATACCAATTTTCTAATGGATTTTCACTATATACTTCTCTAAATTCATTATTTATTTCTTCCTCAATGCTTATTATATTTATATTTATTTTAGGTAGTGGTTGTATAATTTTGCTATCTCCTATAATTCATGGTATTAATTCTTTTTGTTTTTCTATAGTTCTCTTAGCTATTATTTTCTGTTTGCATGTGGTAGTTAATATTAAATATTTTTCTGTAATAGTTATAGGTTCATAGTTTTTTAAAAATTTTCTATATCCTATTATCATGTCATGAGATATATCATCACATGGATATATCTCATTTATTGTAAATTCCTTATCCCATATTTGTATTATTATTCTTGTTGCTTTATGTCTTATTAAATTTCCTTTTTGATTAAATCTTGTTATCACAATAGGAATTTTTAATTCTTTCCAATATTCTTCTGGCAATACATTCCTTTTACATATATTTATACTAGCTCCAGTATCTACATATGGTGTGTAATATTTACTATTATATCCTTCACATTTTATTTTAATTAATACATGTATTTCTTCAAAACTTATATATGTCTTCTTTATTCATTTACGTTCTCTGTTTTTTCTCTTTCTATCTTAATTGTTATAATATCTATTGTAATCTCTAAGTATGTTTCTGTTAGATTCCATGGTTCCACACTATTTAACTATTTAATTCCTAATGATTTCTGGTTCACTATTTGAAACTTCCAAAGGTATATTAAATATTACGCCTTGTATTTCTATTGTATTATATATTTTTCCTATACTAGTTACTTCTCTTTGTGTGATAAAATTAGTATATCTGTGATTACTTTTTTCTATAATTTCTGTTATATTTAAAAATTCTTCTGATATATAATTTTCTCCCTCATTGTGGCTATTAGAATTGGTACTAGTATTTCAATCCCATTTCTTATTATTTTTCCCTTTATGTAGTAATGGTTTTCATAATGCTCATTAGATATTTTTATTATTTTTAATTCTTTTTTACCCATAGATCTCCTTCTTTGTTCTAAATTATAGGTAACTAATTCTAGGTAATCTTTCTGGTTTGGTTGTACGTACATTTGTTCTTTTCTGGATATTTCTTTTAAAATAGGTTTAAAAACTTTACTTATATATGTGAATCCTTCTTTTTTGTTTTTATGTATTCCTGGTTTATTACTTAATACATATAATTGTTTTGCTTTAATAGTTAATACCTTGCTTCCTGATAATATTTTTATACCATTAATTTTTTAATAAATTGTTAATACTTTATCTATATTCTTTTCAGTCATACTTATATTAAAATCTGATTTAAATAAGAATTTAGCTTTCTGATATATTAAATTTCCTGTTAGTTATGTCATTATGGATTGTTCTATAGGATACATTATTCTATCATCTGTTAGATATATTTGTATGGGTGTATCTATACTTTCTTTAAAGTGAGCATACAATATTATCTGTATACCTCTAAAATAGCAATATTTTAGATTATGTTTATTTTTAATGTACTTAGTTTCTTCATCTATCAATTCTTTGGATACCAAAGGTACCTTTATTTTTCCACTAATATATTATATATCTAATACAAATTCCTTTTTAGTTATTATATAATAATTTTCTTTTTGAATTTTCAATTTTTCTTTCAAATTACTCTTAAATACCAAGTCTGGTGTAAGATCTAATTCCTCTTTCCTAATTTTTTTCATATGTTTTTTCGTCGAATAGTATTTGTTGTTTTTGTATATTCTGTATCTTGGATATAGTTAGTGATTATCGTATCGTTTGTATTGTTATTTTTATTACTGGATTCACCTATATTAATTTGATCCATTATCATCACTAGTTATATATTCATATAACTTGATAAGTTATATGTGTCTATTTCTTTTAAGACTATGTCTATATCTATAAATTTATCATTTCCTATGTGGATTTCTTTTACTTGTTTTTGTCTGGGTTCTTTACATTCTGTCGATATATGTCCTAATTTTCACAATTATAACATTTGCATTTCTTAGGATTACTTTTAAAGTAGTTTTTGTATTTCCTTTTATTGACATATCTATGTTTTCTGCTATTCCCCCTAAAGTTATAGTAATTCTTTAATTTATAATATCTTCTTATATAATTTTTATCTTTCTTCTTATAACCTTTCTGTATTTGTCTTGGATATTTCTTACTGCATCCATATCTACTTGGTTTATCCTTTTCACAACATAGTTATATATTTGAGCTTGATAGAGTTTTAATATTTTTTGCTTGTACACATCTATCATTTAACCAATTTCTTACATATTCTATTCTAGTTCCTAAAGTGTCTATTGATTTTGCTTCTTTACTATAATCGTTTAAGACTAATAAATTATTTGGTAGGTCTAGCAACATAGATCTTTCATTATTATTAAATCTTCCTTTATGAAAGTAGTTACTAAATTCGCATACATAATCTTCATAATAACATAAATCGCATATAGTTAAGTTTAGTAAATTCGATCTTGCTTTTTCTATATATTTAAGAGTCATTGCATTTTCCGCCCCTGGAGTACTAAATTCAGCAGTTATAGCTATTATAAATTTTTGGAGAATATCACTAATGTCTGTTGTAGGTTGTGCGTTTGCATTTGTTTTCAAATATAATGTCTTTTTTATTTCATCTTTTAGATTTTCATACCATTCTCTAACATTTCCTATCAGAGTAGTTACTATATACTGTCCTACTTTTTTTATTGGAACTTTGGTTTCTAATATAGTTTTTTTCTATTTTTGCAGCCCATTTTTGGATATCTTTAATTACATTTTCTGAACAATCTAAATCTAAATAAGGGTTATTATCCCCTGTAGTTGTTTTTGCTACATCAATAATATTTTTAAGTAATCTTGCTCCCCATATTTTATCATTTCTATGACCTTCTGAATAATTAGGTTTTTTTGCAAAATTTCTTCCTTTGTATCCTCTGTTTCTTCCTGTTCTAAAATTTGTATAATATCCTTGTCTATTATCAAGGCTATTTGGTCTAGTCATATTTACATAGTTTGTTATGATTTCTTCTGTTTCACTATTTCCTACTGTTTCATTTTCCTCTATTCTTAATTTGTTTGCTTTACTTATTAAGTCTATATAAGTATCTGATTTATTATCCTCTAAATTAATATAAGTTGTTGTATTGTTTGTTATTTTATCAATTACTTGTATTTTAAATTGTTCTTCTTTGTCTCTTTCTTCTAAATCTATATTATTTGAGGCTTCAGATTCTGAACTTATCTTTTCTTTCCTTTTCTCAAATATATATTTTTCTAACTTTATTATTCTTTTTTCCATGTTATTAAGTTTTTTCATATATATCTTGTAAGTTAATATCTTTATTTTTATTTCTTCTTTTAGTGCTGTCACGGCTACTTTTATTATCATTGTCAATTTTGCCTGTATTACTTTCACTCTTATTTTTACTATTTTCTATATTATTTTCATTAGTTAATCTTACCATTTGTTCTAATGGTGTTTCTATAGTTTTATTATCCTTTTGCATGAGTCGATAATCATTGCTTAATTTAACAAATATTCTGTTCAAATTAGATATTTCTTTTATTTTATTATTTTCCATATAAGTTGTTTTTATATATTCTCCTTTTTTCATGATTCTTCTTTTATATTTACGGTACTAGCTGGTTCTCTAGTTGACATCCATCCTAATCCAGGTATATGTACATAGTCAGTTTTGTCTATTAGTTCTCCTACTATTTTTTCTATATTATTCCCCGATATTTCTAGCCTAATATTTTTTTATATCTAATTCTATTTTTTCTAACTGTTTTCTCATTTCTTTTAATTGATCTAAAACTGTTGTGATAACTAGTTTATTTAATTCTGTTACATTCTTATTTATTATATCTATCTTTACATATAGTTCCTCTGCTTTGTCTTTCATTTTAATCACTTAAATATTCTTGGCTAGATTCTGAGGTATTAGTTCCATTTTCCACGATATTATTTTGTTGGTTTAACATCATACATTCTTCTTATGTGTTCATCTACTACACCTACTTCAAATCTTTCTTCCATATCTAGCATTCTATATTATTAGGCAAAATAAAAGGTGATTGAGGTAGATATATTTGCGTAACTGTTTCACCTTCATTCTTATGATAAGTTCTTAAAGTAGTAACATATAATGACACATAGGTGGTTATAAACCATGGAACAAAGCATATAATCTGATTATACAAAGCACAAAGTTCATACAATTCTTGACAAATATTATGCAATTCATCTGGTCTATAGGTCTCAATAAACCAAGGTTTGAATTGGTTTCATTTATCACTAAAAAGTTCTTTTTGAATTAGTTTTCTTTCCAGGATCCTAGACTAAAATCGATTTGGAGAGGAATCATTTAAAGTTTGTCGGGGTCGAAATTCATTTTCGAAGCAGTTGGAATATCTTTATCAGAAATATTATCAGCATCCTACACTATTATTTCGAGGAATGATTTTAAGTTTTTCAACATCTTTAGTAGTATCATGCATTTTATCAATAGTTTCTGTATCAATAGTATGTAATGTAGCTGGAAGACTTCTTGCTAGCTAAATGATAGATCTACAGGAGAAATATGATGAATACCAGGCAATCTATTATGAGCAAATAAATGTCTATTATAAACAACTGATCTATCATCAAACTGAATAAAAATCTTTCCATAGGGCTTTTGAGTAATATGTGAAAAATTAGATTTTGTCAAATTATCAGTTATACATAGCCGAGTTTAAAGTCCAAGTAGTTGAAAAATTAATTTCGTCTCACTTAATTTATTGTCTAGTGGTGACTTTTGATTTAGCAAAATTTGTTTCAATCAAAATAGTTTGATTAGAACTGTCAAATACTTTATACTTAGAATTTAAAGAAGACAATAATGTAAAATAAATTCTATAAGATAAGCATATAAGCTCAGATCCAGGCGCATAATTATAACTATGTGTTTTAACATTTAATGTCAAAGCGCCAAGAATATTAACGTCAGTAAAGGATAACTGCAAATTCAATTATGTATTAGAATAAACATGACCATAGGCCATAGTAGATTCTATAAAATCAGATTTCTAGCATCTCGTAAAGCTACTAAAAAAGTGTCACGCCCCGAGGTACACCCTGATGTGGCCGGCATTAAAAAACTATTTCTGGTCCCAAGCGAATCACTTGGCCTGACTACTTACTCAGCGGAAGGCTTAATAATAGTGGAAAAGCTAAAGAAATAATAGGATAGTTCATAACTGTCTGCATAACTGAATGAAAAGGCTTTTAAGTAATATCTGAATAACTGAAAAAACTAAAATACTAAATATATGGCCTATAGAACCTCTACTAAGCTGTCTGAAAAGGCTACTGAGACAGGCCCCAAGTAGACAGAAATAAAAGTAAAGACCATAAGGAAATAACATAAACCATAAGCCTCTGACTGAGAAGAGGCCTTACCACTAGTCTGGAAGCTCTCAAGTTCTCAACGGAGCGGCTGCTAAGGAACTCGATCACCTGCATCTGCATCATAAAACGATACAAGTCCTCAGGACGTCAGTACGTGAAATGTACGGTATGTAAGATGGCCAAAACCTTTAAACCATATATCATAAATGCTTCTCAAAACCTGATCATAAATCATAGTTACTTAGCAATAATCATAAAGGTTGATATGCTGAAAATAACATGCTAATATGCTAAAGTTAGTAAGTAAACCATAATTTTCTTAGCTTGGAGAGTTTTTCTAATCGAGAACCACCAATATGAACTTCGTGGAGATACAGCATCTTGCCCACGCAGAGTCGTCCCGTACTTTGGCAGGGTAGGGGATGAATATCTAGGGTATTGTATCAATCCCAAAACTAGCCATCTCAATGGCTAATGAGGAAAGTATTGTAGTACAATCCTATCCAATGTTGGCTGCATAGTTTATGAGTTCGGGTAATTTATTCTACCCTCACCCGTATCGGTGCTCAATACTACTCTCAAAATATTTTATTTAACTCATAAATTTTAAAGAATGAATTCTTAAAATCTTATTTTTTGGGGACTTAGCCAACTTTAACTTTTCTTGGCTTTCTCACTGAAATCTTTAACTTACTGATAATTAGAATCAACTCAGTGACCCAAAATATGCTAGATTTCTTGGCTAACATGCAAGGGTAAACATTTAAAGCACATTCTTAAACTTACCTTAAAGTATGCTCAAAGTAGTCTTTTACTTTTCTTGACTCGCTATCAAGATTTCCAAGAAAACTTAATAAATATAATCCTTGATCATAATTGAATACAAACTTAATAACAACCCTCCAATTGGATCATATACGGACAAAAAATTTTAATATTCAACAAGAATCTATGCATTTGTAAAGAAACTCTACTAAAATTTCATATACTTCTTTCATGAATATGATCTCAACCAAACTTCAATTTCTGGAATGAAAACTAGATTAAAGTTTCTAAAATATTCTGAAAATAATACTTTTGGAGTGGTCTTACATACCTTTGAATGAATTTCTTGGAGAATTAAAGAGAACTCTTGGTTTTCTTTATGCTTGAACTTTTTCTTAGAAGAGTTTTGAACGAATGAGAGCATGAAAGGAATGTTTTAGGACTTAATTCGACTTAAAATTGACTTAGTTGAGGGTATGGGGTGTGGAAAAAGTTGGATTTTCCCTTTTCCCAAAAAAATGAAAGTGCACAGAGATTGCACTAGTGCGCGATGCGCACTAGTGTTAAATTTTACTTTTTCATAAATTCTCATTTTTCATGGAAATTCAAAAAAAATAAAGTGTAGTTCCGCTTCCATTCCACGTCGCAGAAGGGGCACAGAAACTGCATTGTTTTGAATTTTCTTGAAAGAAAATAATTCGTATCTTTTCGAGTTTTTATCGAGTCGAGACCATTTTTCGACTCAATTTTTCGCACTGATCGCAAATCTGGTCTCGGATTTGCAAACGAAGCATGAGGAGACATGTTACGCACAAGGTCAAGTCTAGGGGTATTTTCATCATTCCACAGGGGTGTAACAATATCTCCCCCTTGGGATCATTCATCCTCGAATGATAACGATATGAACCAAACAAGCTCAAAACACAAGATTCTCGAACTTAACCAACATAAATTTTCAAGGTGTGTGAAGAAAATTTACCTTCAAGGTCCTCATTTAGGCAAAGGAAAAAGTATGGATACTTGGCCTTTATGTCCTCTTTTGCTTCCCATGTGGTTTCACGAATTAGTTTCTCCACAATACTTTCACCGAAGCTATCTTTTTGGTTCTCAACTTGCGGACTTGTCAGTCTAATATCTATATCGAGATCTCTTCATATGATAAGTTATCTTTAATTTCCACACTTTCAACAGGAACAACTAGAGAGTGATTTCCCAAGCACTTCTTAAGCATGGAACTATAAAACACCGGATGTATAGCACTTAACTTTGCTGGTAACTCTTACTAGTAAGCAACGCTACCCACTCTTCTCAGAATCTTATATGGCCCAATGTATCATGGGCTGAGCTTACCCTTCTTCCCGAATTTCATAACTCCATTCATTGGATATACCTTCAAGTACACCCAATCATCTACCTCAAACTCTAGGTCTCTTCTTCTAACATTTGTGTAAGACTTTTGTCTGCTCTGAGCTATCTTAAGCCTCTCCTAAATAACCTTTACTTTTTTCATAGCCTGCTGGACTAGATCCGGTCCTATCTATCCTGTCTCACCAATTTCAAACCATCCTATGGGTGATCTATATCTTCTCCCATAAAGAGCCTCATATGGTGTCATCTGTATGCTGGCCTGAAAACTATTATTATAAGAGAACTCAATCAAAGGTAATTGATCATCCCAGTTACCTTTAAAGTCTATCACATAAGCCCTTAACATATCTTCTAAGATCTGTATAGTTCGCTCTGCTTGCCCGTTTGTCTGTGGGTGGAAGGTTGTGCTAAGATTCACCTTCATACCAAGCCCCTTCTAAAAGGACTTCCAAAATTGTGCTGTAAACTGAGTTCCTCTATCTGAAATGATGGACACAGGGACCCTGTGCAGTCTAACAATCTCCTTAAGATAGAGTTTGCATAGTCCTCAGTTGTATCAGTCGTTTTGACAAGTAGAAAGTGAGCTGACTTGGTGATTATGTCTACTATGACCCATATCGAATCATGCTATCTATAGGATTGAGGTAAGCTTGTTATGAAGTCCATATTAATCATCTACCACTCCCATTCCGAAATCTCTATGTTCTGGGCTACACCACAAGCCCTTTGGTACTCAACCTTAACTTGCTAGCAGTTTGGGCATCTAGACACGAACTCTGCAATGTCCTTCTTCATACCACCCCACCAATAGACTTCTCGCAAGTCTCTATATATCTTTGTTTCACCAGGGTGGATAGAGTATCTAGCATTATGAGCTCAGCCAAGATCGTATCTCTAAGACCATCAATATTTGGCACACACAACCTGCCTTGGTATCTCAGGACACCATCTCCCCCTTTGAGAACACTAATACTTTCTGCTTATGAACATCTTCTTTCAATTAGAGAAGGATGGGATCTTTGTCTTGCTTTTCTTTCACTTCTACCACCAAGGATGACTCTGACCCATTTTTGACAATGGCCCCACCTTTGTCAAAATCTTCATTCTGAACCCCCAAACGGGCTAGTCTGTGGACCTCCTTAGCTAACTCTTTCTTTTTAGGCTCAACAAGGGCTATGCTTCCCATGGACACCCTGCTAAGAGCATCATCAACTACATTAGCTTTACTTGGATAATAGAGGATACTCGTATCATAGTCTTTCAGCAGCTCCAACCATCTCCTCTGTCTCAAATTTAGCTCCTTCGGTCCAAACACATACTGTAAGCTCCTGTGGTCCATGAATACATCCGCGTGCCCACCGTAAAGATAGTGTCTATAGATCTTCAGAGGAAACACCACTGTGGCAAGCTCAAGATCATGAGTTGGGTAATTGTTCTCATGAATCTTAAGCTGTTTGGAGGCATATGCTATCATTTTTCCCCTTTGCATTAATACACAATCTAATCCAACTCTGGAAGCATCACAATATACTAAAAAATTATCAACTCCATTTGGTAGTCAGCCTAGTCTTCAACTCTTGGAAACTCTTCTTATAAGCTTCAGACCACTCGAACTTAGTCTTCTTCTGAGTCAGCTTAGTCAAGGGGGCTGAGACAGAAGAAATCCCCTCTACAAACCATCTATAGAACCCCACCAAGCCCAAGAAACTCCTTATCTCTGTGGGAGTTTGTTAGACCCCGTATTTCTTAAATTAAGTATAACTATCCAATTGGGAATATTGTTGTGAATGTTGGATAAGTGAACTCAGGTAATTTTT
>JAABOM020061543.1:0-10930 GCA_011800125.2 Solanum clarkiae
TACTACACAGTCATAATAAACCCTTCTAGCCATAATAGATTCACCGATTGGTGTAGACACTTCAAATGGTTTGTTCAGTAATTTGGGTGTTCTCTTAAGCTTCCTAGCAACTAGTGGGGTAATGTATGATATTGTAGAACCAGGGTCAATCAATGTATATACATTATGTGAAAAGATGGACAAGGTACCTGTGACCACATCGGGTGAAGCTTCCAAATTTTGCCGACTCCCCAGAGCATAAGTGGGATTCCAGGCTCCGCTAGAGCTAGCTGCCCCTCTAACACCTCTACCACGACCCATAGGTGCGTGTTGACCCCTACCAAATTGAGGAACTAATGATGATGATGCAACAGCTGATCCAGTAGGTTATGCTATATCACTCATACGTCTCCTCGGGCAACCTCTTATCATATGCCCTGGTGCACCACCCCAATAACAAGTTCTGTCCCAACACGACATATACTTGAATTACTTCTGCCACACTATTTACGAAGCTGCGTAGGGGTCATTTGCTGGCCTGCTGAATACCCCGCTGTCCGGGCGCCTTGCCTTCACTTCTTGGACCAAACTGATTTCTCCTAGACCCCTGAAGTTATGGTGGAGCATTGGCTGCAGAGTAGGAGGATGATGGCCTAGGCGGTCTATTAGAAAACTGAGGCCTAAGATCACCTTGGGGTGTTGTAAACTGCCCCATAGATCTGGCCCTTTTGGCCTGCCCCCTTTCTAACTCTTGTGTCCTTCTTCTTTGCCTCTGATCCTCCAATTTTTGTGCAAAAGCTTGCATTCTTGCTATATCCATGTCTTTGTTCAAGGAAGAAATGGTACAGTCTCTGAATAGATACGTATCCAATCTATCCACATATCGATGAACTCTATTTGCCATAGTAGCAACTACATTAGGAGCATACCTGGACAGGGGATTAAATTGAAGGCTATACTCCCTCACACTCATATTCCCTTGGTGGAGGTTCAAGAATTGATCTTCACGGGCCTCTCGGATCTCTAATGGCAAGTAATGATCAAGAAATACCTCTTTGAACTCCTTCCAGGTAGTTGGAGGTGCATCTATACCCTTAGATTGCTTCCAAGCTTCATACCATAATATAGCCACACCCTTCAACCTATATATCGCTAACTCGACAGCTTCTGTACCACTCACATGCATAACATCTAAAGTGCACTAAATCTGATCAATAAAGTCTTGGGGATCTTCATTAGTATTTGACCAAGTGAAGGATGGAGGGTCCAAATTAAGGAAGTCATGTATCCTCGTGCCAGCTTAAGGGACGTTAGTACGAGATAATATACTGAATATGTAAGGAAGGAAATACTATATATGAAGTAACAACTCAAATGCAACTATGTACTGGTGTAGGATAAGAGACCACCCCTTAGTTATACTATAGGATCATGTACTTAATGTTCTTTTTATTACTTTACCTTTACTGTATAATCTGTGGCATCATGTAATACAAATGACCAGCTGATCAGTGGTAAATCTATATCAATATCGTCCCTAGTTAGGCTTTTCCTTTAAATCCTTGGGCTACCCCCGTAATAGGATCGACCTTGGCTAGGTCATTCTTCCACCCCTTGGGTTACCACCCATCAACAAGCAATATACCTTACTTTATCTTTCAATTACCTTTGAGATGATTCCTTTGGTGGTCGTAATATTAGAACGGTAGGACTGTAGGTACAACATATGACATGTAAAGAATCACAAAAGATAACACCATAATGAAAGGAGTAGGTTACACAAATAATGAAATGCATAGGAGGTAGAACAACACGTGAACTTTATTTAGTAGAACGAACTCGTGTATCTTGGTATCCAAGTATGTATGCAGGTTTGCAAGTGACTATATATGAGAGCATATGAACATGTGAAAGAGTGGAGACATGGCTATTATTTATGTCGGAGTAGATAAGAGCCTCTATGTACCAAGGAAGAACCTAAGTTTCATGCCAGGTAATATGAAATCGAGTAGCCATACCTACCTCGCTGTACGACCTCGCTATTACCTCGAGAACCTTCTCTTCCTCCAAATATTTATCTACAACATAGTAGGTCATAAAACTAGTATTAGCAGCTAATAGATACATCTTGGCAGCCCAATCTTGTAAAAAAATGACATATGGGCAGCAAGCATATAATTGTAAACCCGAGCATATTCTTTCAATCTTTCCGCCTCTAATCATATTTTTTGATACACATGCTCATATATATATATATATATGAAGCCTGTTTTAGTACCATAACAATCTTACAACAGCCCACAAAGAACAACACATAATAATCTTATGCAACATACAAATAGGCGGCATAACGTTACATCCCTTCACTACATTTTGACATCGACAGTCCTGAACCTATTTCAACTTTACCCAAACTATCCTCAACACATATATACATAAAAATAGCCTTAAAAAAGTCTTAGAGTAGTACCAAAGCAGTCATGAAAGATGTGAAGCAATAGCCTTCCATCTATCAGCCCACGAGTTCGTACTAAGAACACAATTGTGATATCTTATAAGAACTCACTTTTGCGAACTGTAAAAGTGGTGCAGCAGCTTGGTTACATCACTAACAAACTATAGCTTGTTAAAAACATGAGTCTTACTTCATAATTCAGCCAACCAAGAAGAGAAAATCCTCTTGAATACCAAGAAAAGTTCACAACAATCCTTAGGACACATGCTGTCCAAATTTGCAACACAAGCATAATTAGCATATATTTCTTGTTTGTCATGGGATAAGTATAACAAGTATATGTATATTTCCATTTACCTTATCCTTCAAGATTCAGGTTTCCTTCAAGAACCCTAGAGGGTTGTATTGGCTTCCTTGTGAAGTGAAGTAAAGAGAAAAAGAAGAGTCTTTAGGAAGCTGAAAATTTGTTACAAAGTAAATGACTTAAGGTGCTATTTTTGAGCCCTTTAGAGGCTCTCTTTGACCAACTTTCTCTTGATTTTTTAACCATATATTACCACATATTAATAAGATGGTGACGTAGCAGCTTGGTCCTCACACTTGGGCCTAAATGGATCTCAAACTTGATGGGCCTTGGCTGCCATTTTCCTAATTTATCTTCACTTAGTTTGGGACCAATTAGCCAAGTATATTATGATGTACTTAGGCCCTTTTATTATTCATCTTGGAAGTAAGTATTGTCCATTTACGATGGTCAAACACAGGCTAAAGTTACACTTTTAACACGGACTTTATTTATTATCAGACTTGGACAAATTCGACGTGGGCCTCGTCTCTGTTTAGCTAGCAAATTTAAGCTAAGCAAGTAGGTGACTCACTTGATAGCTTCCTAAGTCCTACAAGCACCTCACTTCTTCACCTTATTTAAGGTCATGATCTCCTCAATTTGACTTAAAACTTATTTACACTCGACCCTCTTCAGCGCTAGACATACATTTCACCCTCTAATTTGAGATTCAAGAACTTTTAAAAATTGGCGCTAATTTAAAAAGCCATATCATGTTTTATTTGCATAGTACTAGTATTGTAAGATGTGGGGTGTTACAATTTACATGCTCAAGAAGTGTCTGGGAGATCTACAGTTGGTTGTGCCTGTTGAGAGTATCGAAGTGAGAGACAGCCTAAGTTATGAAGAGATCCCTATCAAATCCTTGATCGTCGAGTTCGAAAGTTAAGAACTAAAGAGGTTGCATCCGTCAAAGTATTATGCAGGAAACAATTTGTAGAGGAAGCTACGTGGGAGGCGAAGGAGGACATGAAGGCCAGATATCCCCATTTATTCCTTCCTACTGATGATGAAAGAGTTAATGGTAAATATTTCCCTCTAATTTCTTAAGTTTTCATTCCTTAAATACACGTTTCGCTTTCTATATGATAGACGATAGATTTCAAGACTCCGAGTGTGGATTGAGGTAATTTGATGAAAATTTGATTGCATTACTAGCTGAATTCTTAATTTGCTGATTACATGAGTGAGATGAGAGCTAGCGGATTGTTAGAGTCCATAGGGAGATATGTGTCTCGTCCTAAATCCCTTTCCTTCTCTTTATTCGAGGATGAGTGATCTCAAAGGAGAGATAATGTAACACCCCTCAATTTCCTTTTATCTGTTTAGGATGAGTATGTGCGGATGATATGAGACAATGCTAAGAAAATTTGAGAAAAACTACAAAATTAGACTTATGAAAAGCATTACGAGTCGTAGAGAGGATTGGAAGTCATAAAGAGGGTTCCCATAGGGAATTTCAATGACTCAAAGTTTCAGGAACCTTTAGGTACGAGAAGAGTATATGACTCGTAGACCCCACTACGGCTCGTAAAGGAGGGTTTCATGGCCAATTCCAGTGTTCCATATTGCAAGGTCCCTCCAAACACGAGACGTCAGTTATGATTTGTATTATGGACTATGACTCGTAACAAGGGGTTTTGTAAAGACTTCCAATGATTCATGATTTTGAGACTTCCACTCTACGAGCAGCAGTTACAACTCGTAGTGAGAACTACGAGTTGTAGTCGGGGTTTCGTAGACCCTTCCAACTGAGCTAACGAGTGGTAGTTTTGTCTATTCCAACCCCTTTTCCATTAAATCCTATACAAATTTTGGCTTGTATAAAGCCTTAAAAGCAAAACCTAGGCCATTATTTCACCATTTTTCCACCTTGAAGGTTCTTGAGATCAAAGAGGAAAAGAAGAAGAAGCTAGGGTTTACCATTCTAGAGCAAGGATTGATCGAGGTTGGTTATTCTTCAATTACCAGGTATCCATGGCTTAGCAAAGTGTGTAATTTTTCCTTCACATACCCCTTTCTCTTCTTGAGTCAAGGTTTTGCGTAAAGAGTTGAGATTTGAGAAATCCTATTATCTTAATATTGAAATCATTGCACTTATCATGAGGTCTTATTCTATTATATGAGAAATTTCTATGTTGTATGAGTATTGATATGAGATGTATACATGTATTTCCCCCATGGATAGGATGAACCCTAGTTTTCATGATTTTCGTGGAATTTTGCACATACATTGGGAATATTGAGTTGAGTAAATTGAGCATATGGAGTTGAGTAACTCAAGTATATTGAGTTGAGTAGATTGAGCATGTTGAGTTAAATGAGTAGAACATGTTGAGTTAAATGAGTATGAGGGACTTGTTGTGTTGAGTTGCATATATTTCAACACATGACCTCTTGCTTGGATTACATGATGGGTTAATTGAATGAGTCTAAAATGACCATTTGAGTCCATGTTGAGTTAATTGATTGCATTGATTGATTGAGTTGTTGAGCATTGAGATAAGATACCCCAAAGGGTTTAAGTTTGAGTTCTTCATTGAGCATTGAGTTATGAGTCGTTGATGAGTCGATTGATGAGTTGAGCACATTTTAGCCTTGGGAGGAGTATTGAGTACTGAGTTAGGTGATTGAGGAGCACCCCAAGACTACACTTGCCAGCGTAAGATAGTCATTTTAGCATAATACTGGCGACTCTTGTCCCGCAAGTGGACACTCTCTCAAGATCCAAGGGAGCGAGGTTGAGGTTGATCGCCTTTTTCCATGGCAAGTTAAGGGCGAGCGTGGCAATGATGTTGATTCATTATGCTTCGCCTGATTAAAGGTGGTAGGATGAGGTATATTGATTATAGAAATTCCCAAGCAACATTAAGTTGGGCATGAGATTCCAAACTGAGTCTATTTTACTAAGCCTATTTAAAAGCATGATTTTAAAATAAAACTTGCATAAATTGTTTTGAGCATGAGTTGTTGAGTCGAGGTGAGTGAGTCAAAATTTACTTTTCTTGAGCTATTTTACATGCCACTATATTCCATGTACTTATATGTATTTGGGCCTGCATCATCTTATAATGCAGATACAGGTGACAAAGGGCTTCGGCATGTGTACTGTTGAAGTCTAGATCAGTACATCTCCGAGTTGGTGAGTCTCCTTGCATTCCGGAGAAGCCCTTTTTATATTCTTACTTTTGTTGAGTACCTTCCTTATTGACTTTGGGTGTCCATGGCCTGTCATGGCACCATCCGAGATGTTGAGTAGAGGATTCATAGACATTGGAGTAGAGTGTTTAATGAGTATTTTGTATCTAAACTTATTTTCATTATAAGTTATGGTACAATAGAGTTATACAACTATTTATCTTATTGCATATGATGTCTTCTTTCTAAGTTATTCTTCTGTTATTGAGTACGATGTGATGATGAGGCCAAGTGGTTCTCTTGAGGGATCAACAATGGTTCTTCAAGTACTAGCTACGCCAAGGATACCTTCCCAGAGAGTGACATCTTATCTTTTATTTTATCTTCCCAAATATATATATATATATATATAGAGAGAGAGAGAGAGAGATATTTTATTTTCCCCCTACAATCTAAGAAACTATGGCAACTAATATTATTATCGAAATTCCTGACTTATGGAATGATTATAAAAATAACTAAAGCATGAGCAAACAAATTTCACTCTTGAGGAAATGGTGGCTCACATTCTAATTGATGATACCAAAAAAAAAAATGAGTCATTTAAGTCAAAGGAGTCGGCCCTTAAGGAAAATCTAGTACAAGGCCAAAGCAGCAACAACAATAGGTATGATAATAAGTCTCGAGGTTACACCCTTATAACCCCAATTTTAAGAAAAAGAAAGATTTTTATTTCACTTGTAGAGAATCAGGTCATCATGTCACATAGTGCAAGAAGAGAATTAGAAGTGACAAAGAAAAGAGTTATCCTCCCAAAGCTAATTTAGCTGAACGAGATGAAATTATCACAACTGTCATTTTTCAAGTGAATATTATAGCACATATAAAAGAATGAGTGGTAGACTCTGGGGCTAGTTAGCATATTTGTGGAAATTGAGAAGCATTTGCCTCCTATAAATCAATAGAGGATGATAGTGAAGTAGTCTACCTTGGAAATTCAAGAACTACAAAGTCTTGGGTAAGGTAAAATGCTCCTAAAGCTCACTTTTGGAAAAACTTTAGTCCTTATGGATGTGCCACATGTTCCTGAAATGCGGGCAAACTTAATTTCTGTGGCTTTACTTGGTGAAGCTAGAATGAAAGTGTCATTTGAGTTTGATAAGGTCATATTGACCAGATTTAATGTATTTGTGTGAAAAAGGCTATTATAACCAAAGACTTTTTATACTCAATGTTGTGAATGAAAAAGTATCTACTTGTGCTTATATGACTGAATCTATCTCTTTGTGGCATGCTAGACTAGGATATCTTAATGTCTCATATATAAAAAATATGCAATCACTTGGTTTGATATCTGGTCTAGATTCAAATAATATCAATAAATGTGAAATATGTGCTGAAGCTAAAATTACTAAAAAGTCACATTTTTCAGTAAATAGAGAAACTGAATTACTCTCTTTAATTCACACTGATTTAGGTGATTTAAAACAAACTATAACTTGAGGTGATAAAAGGTATTATGTGACCTTTATTGATAATTTTTCTAAATTTACTAAGTTGTATTTGCTTAGAAACAAACATGATGCTTTTGATGCATTTATTCTTATAAAACTGAAATTGGAAATCAACTTAGTAGAAAAATCAAATGAATTAGATCTGATATAGGTAAAGAAATTTTGTCTTTAAATAAATTTTGTGAAAAATAAGTAATTATTCATGAAGTAAATTTGCCTTATTCACCTGAATCTAATGGAGTAGTTGAAAGGAAAACTAGAATATTAAAGGAAATGATGAGCTCTATGTTAATTAGTTCTAATGCACATGATGATTTGTGGGGTAAAGTTATATTATCTGCATTTCACTTACAAAATAGAATTTCTCATAAAAGAATTGGCAAAACACTTTATGAATTATGGAAGGCTTATAGACCTAATTTGAAATACTTAAAGTATGGGGATGTCTTGCTAAAGTTCTCTTGCCTTAACCTAAGAAGAGAAAGATGGGTTCCAAAATAATTGATTGCATGCTTATTAGATATGTTGAACATGTACTGCATATAGATTTCTTTTTTTGAAAAATGATGTGTTTGACAATAATACTATTATTGAAGCAAAAAATGCTAAATTCTTTGAACATATTCTACCACTAAGTGATAGAATCTCTCATGCACCTGTTGAAAGAAGTAGTGTATCTATTTCTAATGTTGAGCAGCTAAGAAGAAGTAAAAGACCTAGAAAAGAGTATTTTTCTTACGGAAATGATTTTCAAACCTTTCTTATGGATAATGAACCATTAAATTATTCTAAAACTATTTCTTCTCCTAATGCTAAATTTTTGAAAGAGACAATAAAAATTGAAACTGATTCAATTAGGAAAAATAATACATAGATTTTGACTGATTTGCCTGTTGGTGCAAAACCTATTGACTGTAAATGAATTTTTCAAAGGAAAACTTAATCATGATGGATCTATAGATAAATATAAAGCTCGGTTAGTAGCAAAAATATTCTCAAAAAGCAAAATATTGATTATTTTGATACATTTACACCAGCAACTAGAATTTCTTCAATTTGAATGTTATTTGCCTTTAGCATCAATTCATAAGCTTTTTGTCCATCAAATGGATGTAAAAATATTTTTTTTAAATGGTGATTTGGAAGAAGAAATTTACATGATTCAACCTTCTGAAGGATGTATTATTCCTAGATAAGAAAATAAAGTTTGCAAATTAATTAAATCTCTTTATGGTCTTAAACAAGCTCCTAAAAAATGACATGAAAATTTTGATCAAGTCTTAGTGAGAGATGAATTTTCTTCTATTGAAGTGAATAAATGTGTTTATACTAAAATGAATATGTGATAATATGTTTATATGTTGGTGAAATGATTATATTTGATACAAGTTTAAATATTGTGCAAAGTACCAAATTATTTTTGTCTACTAATTTTGATGTGAAAGATCTGGGCGAAGTTAATATGATATTGGGAATTAAAGTTAGAAGGAGTGAAGATGGTATATTATTGTCACAAGATCATTATATGGAGAGTCTTCTTAAGAAGTTTGAATATTTTGATGTGACATCTGTGACCACTCCTTATGATGCTAATTCTCAATTGAAAAAGAATAAAAGTGACCCAGTGGTTCAGTCTAAATATGCTCAGATTTTTTGGAGTCTGATGCATTTAAATTAATTTTTCTAGGCCTGATATAGCCTATGTTGTGTGTTGACTGAATAAATATACTTATAATCCTAATAAAGAGCATTGGTCAACATTAATGAGGCTGATGAAATATTTGATAAGAATCATGAATTATGGTATCCTGTATAGTGGATTTCCCTCAACATTAGAAGGGTATTATGATGCAAACTGGATCTCTGATTCAGAGGAGACAAAATCCACTAGTGGATATGTATTCACCTCAGGTGGTGGTGCAATATCATGAAGATCAGCTAAATAGACAATCATTGCAAGATCAACTATAGAGTGAGAGTTTGTAGCTCTAGAACTAGCTGGTTCTGAGGCTTAGTGACTAAGAAATTTCTTAGCAAATATCTCTTTAATAAAGGATGAGATGCCTCCAGTGTCTATACACTATGATTGTCAAGCTGCAATTACTATTGCGAAGAATAAATCTTACAATTGTACGAGCAGAAATATGAAATTGAGACATGATGTCATTAAATAACTGCTGAAAGATAGAATAATTTCCATTGATTATGTGAAGTCAGAATTGACTTCGACCGATTCACTGACTAAACTTGTGGGAAGAAAATTAATTCTTCAAACCTCGAAAGAGATGGGTCTGAGGCCAATATGATTATCAATAAAGATGATAACCCAATCTATGTGATTGGAGATCCCATAAAGTAGGTTCATATGGGTAATAACAAATCGATATTGACACTATGCACTAACTGAGAGTGCTTGAACTACTACTAATTATGAGATATGAGTTATTAACTCTTAATGAATTCATAGTCCTTATGAATGCTGTATTTAGAGAAGTATACACTTGATAAATTCACCTATATGAGAAGTAGAGTGAGGCCGCTCCTATGAGTCCTTGGCATAGTCTATAGAACCCTCATGAATAACCCGGCACGCGCGTGATGTATTGGCGAAAAATCATATTGAACAATAAAATATAAGGATCAAAATATAATTGGCAGAATTTTTGACTCATAATAAAGAATTTTGGGTTCATAGAAATTTTATATTTCACCAATAATTCTGTAAGTTAAATTTTTATCTATCTAAGTTTGATTCATTGTCCAAAAGACACCAAGCCTACAACATTTTGGTCATGCAAAATTAAGCAAGTCTTGTTATTATTTTTTAAAAAATTCTAAAATATATGGGGGATTGTTGGATATTTTAAAAATATTTTAACTACTTTTTAAATGTCATAATTACTTAGTCATAAAATGTATCATTAAAGACTACATAAAAATATTTGTTAATGCAAATATTATATGACAAATATTCACTCTTTACATGGCAAATACAAGACCATATACATGACAATTTTTTGGCCAAATGCATGGCAATTTTATGGCCATTTTTGCACGACACTTTTAGGGCCATTTACATGGAACTTTCATGGTCATATGCATGCAAAGCTAAGGCCATGCACCATATTTAATCACAAAGTTTTCACAAGTATAAATATGGCTTCATTCTTGAAATAAAGTATGAAAGTAAGAACAAGTGTAAGAAGTAAGTAAGAAAGAGTGAAAAAGAATAGAAAGCTACTACACTTTCTTATTATATATTTTCTTATTATTTTAACTTACTATTGTAATCCCCTTTTGACTTGCTTATTTTGTAGTAATTATATTTTGTTGATTCTTGTGTCCTTTAAGTATTGAGGGAAGAGTTGTTTAATCTTGGGAAAACATTTCTCGCTGCTGAAATAGTTTCTTAGGACAACGTCCATCACGACTCAAGTATTTATATATATATATATATATATATATATATATATATATATATATATATATATATATATA